>VDFB02202900.1:259193-290431 GCA_007258455.2 Sequoia sempervirens | reverse complement strand
AACACAAGAAGAGCAAGAAGCTAAGAATTTTTTTCCTCAAAAGACAAGGATTTTGGATTCTTTTAACCAGTATTATCTGTAGACATCTGAATTTGACCACCCCCATATGGTCAAATTCATCCCCTTTATTCGTCTAATCCTGCATCCCTTCATTGGTGTTAATTAAATAATTTATTTAATTAATATTTCCTCTTTTTTAATGCCCCTAAGGTATTTAATTAAATAATTAAATACTTTATCTTTTATCCCCTTTCTTCTCTAAATTAAATAAATGCTTTAATTTATTTAATTTAGTCATTTGGCTTTATGAATTTAAATCAATTTTAAATTCACCTTTTTCTCTCCTTATCCCATCTTCCATAATCCCCCTCTAATCCGGATTAATTTAATCAATCCATGATTAGGATGTGTACACCCTTAATCAGGATTAGTGTCACATCCTCCATAACTCTCCACTTGCCTTAATCATTCATTAATCAACTTAATTCCCTATTTGCACAACTTTAATTACATGATTAGGTCAACCTAATCCTTATGCCATTTATGGAATACCCCCAAGTCAACCTTCATTAATTGCCTTCTCCTTTTGGAGAAGGCAACCCATTCCCCCATGTGAATTTAAAATTCACATTTATTCCCCCCATGACTTTTAAGGAATTTTTAATTCCTCTCCTTTTCCCCATGAGGATATTTGAGGAATTTTTAATTCCTCATGTGTCACATCACCCATATGGGGACAAGGACCTCCTTTATGAGATCTTGTCCTAATCCCAAGGTACCATAAGGTACCTCCACCTCACCTCCCTTTTGACACCTCACTCACCACATGGCAAGATGTGAGGGCTTGTGAGTCCTCAACTCACCCTAGCCCTTGATCTTGTCCATGGTGGCATCATCTCAGCCCTTCATTTCTTAGAGGCCTTTCCCCTAAAATTAGGGATTTTTCCACTCATTTGCATTCATTCAATCAAGCACACAATCTGGCATTGGCCCGAGCCTTGAGCACTCACAAAGCATCCACCATTCTTTGCATCTTTGAGCTCGCGCGCTTTGCACCCTGTCATTACCGCTTGCACCATTTGCATTCTTCATTTCCATCCCCATCATTTTGCATGTTTCATGCTGTTGCCATCCAGATGGGCACACAATCGAGACTAGTCAGCAAAGGGGCCGGCCGGCTCATCCAGCTTGGGCAAAGGGTAACATACTTCCTTTTATATTTCATTTTGTTCAAGTTTAACTAGGCTAATCATTGAGGTGTTTGTGTATTTCCTTGTTTGCATTCATTTTGTTTTTCATTTTTAGACTAGGAATTTCACCTGCACACATTTTTGGCATGCTCGGTGGGACCCACGTCACGGGTCTATCATTTTAAATTTATTGTTGTTTGAGTTTTGCAAGTTTAGGTTTTACATGCAGGCACAAATCTACCCCAATGGGAGAATTTGCACCTTACAAAGGCAAATTTGCATACAAAAATAGGCGAACTTGCAGTTAGGGGAAAATTTTCTAGTCTTAGAGGCTAATTCGTATCCAGGAAATTCGCCCTTTTGTTGAAAAGGGGTGAATCTGCTATTAGGGGAAAATTTGCTCTAAGCAGGGGTGAGTTTGCAGTGATCTCCAGTAATAGGCAGGAGTACTCGAGTTATAGAGGAAAAAGTGAATTTGTCCATCCGTACAAACAGGTGAATTTGACAATCAGAATAGGCAAATTTTCTTAGCACAAGGGCAAATTGGATCATCAAAACCGATGAATTTGCCTCATATAGAGGTGAATTTGAGGTAAACTCGAAACTATAATTTCTAGTTTTTAGCATCATTTTGGTTTCGGTTTCACGTATTGATCCGCTAACTCGTCATTTTGTGAATGTTCTTGGTTTTTACTAACGATTTGTGCAGCTTGTCTTTGTTTGTCCAAGACCGGTGGTGTTAAATTACTAACGCATTTTTTGTAGGACAATCGGTTGAAGACCTTTTAGTTAGTCTATTTGTTGCTTTTCATACTAGCTAGGCACATGTAGATTAATTAAAGGGTCAATTAACTTGTTTGTTGTGTTTGAGAGTGAACTATTGATGTATCCAATCCCCTTGCACCATTCGGCGATCCTGGGTGATGAGAAATTACAGTTTACTCTAGTCCAGTCTAGTCTACCTAGAAGGTGCTAGTGCATCTAAGCTCTCCCCTTATGCTATGTGTGAACCTGGGGACCAGTCAAAAATTTCTAGTATCTTCTTCCCTTAGCAGGACCTGCTTGGGATTTCATCACCCTAGGGACGATCCCAACCACGTGTTATTGGCGGGGTATATAAAGAGGGGAGAGCTAAAGTTGTACCTCAATCCAGTCACGTTGTGTTTAGCGAAGTTTCGAAGCTAGGGTGATACCTAGATAAGACATGTAGAGTTGGTTCGAGTTTCTAGTACCTCACTGGAGCTCCCGACTCACACTTGTGATGGGTTGGTGTTCACGGTTGTGCCCCACGTACCGTGTGTATATTGGGGACTCACGAGATAGCCTTGTTTAGTCTAGATAGAGACCCATGTTTTAGCCGTGGCTTGGTGTATTGTAGGGGATGCACACTGTACCTCAAAGTTGCTCACTGCATACTCCCTTGGGTTGAGATAGAAATCCTCATGGTAGACTACGATAGCCCTCAAGAGAGAGTGTGAAGGTGAGCCTGTGGCCTCTATGGATGATCCTATGCCACTAGAACGCTAGCTATCCACCTTCGTGAGAAAGGGTGATCCAAAGAACCACCCCGGTATCATGGAGTATTAACCTTGGGTTGTCCACTCAAGGTGGTGGGCCTACATCAAGTTTGTAAACCCTTCTCACTAATTTTAGGATTGTGTTGCCTGGCGTGTCTTCATTGTGCGATACCAATGCTTTTATTTTTAGTTGAGTCAGTCTAGTCTTTTGTTTGTTGTTTTTCGTGCTTGTTGTCCTTTGCCACAGTCAGCCCTTGTCTACAGAGGCAAATTTTCCCCTTACAGAGGCAAATTTTCACTATAGGCAAGCGAGTTTTCCCTATAAAAGGGCTATTCTATGTCCGAGTCTAGTCTAGGTCATCCATTTGGGCGAATTCGTATTTGTTAGAGGTGAATTTTCCTGTGGGTCACCTTTTAGGTGACCTTGTTTTTTCCCTTTCTTCGGAATAGGTGAGTCTGTCAAGCCTTTAGGCAAGTTTGTCAGTCATCACCTATCAAATTTTCCTGTTTTCTACAAAATAGGAAAATTTGTCATCTCTTGGGGCGAACCTGTTGTCCACAGGGGAGATCCCGTTTTCAGTTTGTGTCATCCCGTTAGTCATCATCCATTAAATTCGTTTGTTTTTACAGAATAGGAAAAATTTCCATCTCTTGGGGCAAACCTATTGTCAGTCTAAGTCTTTGTTTTTCCTCTTGCTCATTGAATTTGCTTGTTCCCTTAGGACAGGCGAATTTTCCACCTCCTTGGGTGAATTTTCTCTTCTTAGGGGCGATCCCACTTCCCATCCGAGCCTTTCATCCGTCTGAGTCAAGATTTTGGCGAATTCGTTTGTTGAGTAGGTAATCCCATTTTTAGGCAATTTCATTCCTCGTCCATATCGTTCAAGAAATAGGCGAGTCTGTCAGTATTTTGGGTGATTTTGCAAATCAAGTTCACCTGTTCCCCTAGTTTTAACTGATCCTGCTCCCCTAAGAGGCGCTTTTGTCAAGATTTAGGAAAACTTGTCAGAGTTTAGGCGAATCTATTAGAGTTTGGGTGAGATTGGTGTAAGATAGGAAAATTTGCATCATCAAGTTTTCCCATTTCTTGTGTCTCCTCCAAAGATAGGCAAATTTTCTCATCTACTTCGCCTGTTTCCTATTGTCAGAATTTAGGCGAATCTATTAGAGTTTGGGTGAGCTTGGTGTAAGATAGGAAAATTTGCATCATCAGGTTTTCCTGTTTCTTGTGTCTCCTCCAAAGATAGGAAAATCTTCTCGTCAACTTCGCCTGTTTCCTATGTTCCATCAAGATTTGGGCGAATTTGACTCCCCAGAATAGGCGAATTTGCTAATAACAGAGGCAATTTTGCACCCTTTAGACAGATGAATTTGTGACCTAGACAGGCGAGTTTTCTTGACATAGAGGCATATCCATTTCCCATACAAATTTCAAAGAGTTAATCCTTTGGGCCACTAAAATCTTGTCATTTTCTAAGTCCTTTGTTGTGATAAAAAAAAAATTATCATCCTTCATTCGCCTGTAATTATCACTTTAGTTAATCTGCATTTTCCAAAAGTCATTTGTTCATCAGTCAAATCATATAGGTGCATCTTATAACGTCTCTATATCGCATATCCATCATCGGTTCATCAACTCCAATCCCCTAGATTGCATTTCAGAGGTCTTTATCCAAGTTGTCATAGGTGCTTGATCTCAATCGTCATCATCCACATTTTCTTAGGATTTTCATCTGTCCTAAGTTAGTCATCATCCACGGCCCAATCAATCTACTTCCATCTTTAGGTAGATTTGGTGTCGTAATCATCCATTTGTCCTTCAATCCAATCGTCAGCACCTTACATTACCTAGTTTGATCTCTGAACTTGGTCTAGAATTTGTTTCATCATCCTATCGATCATCTCATCTCATCAATCAATCTAATCAAATCCAATCGCATCCCCTATCCAATCATTTGATTAATCAATCCATCATCTAATCCAATCAATCCTTTAGTCTTCATCTAAATCCTTCATTAAGTGCATCCTAGAGCGTGGTATCATCTTACATCACCTAGTAGTTTTGCATTTTCATGCCCCTTACCCAATCGCAAGCAAAGAAGCTCATGGTAGAACAACAAGGTCAAGGTACCTAGCCTAACATCCCTCAAGATCCCAATAACGGTGGCTCATCACAATCCAATACCGATGTCCAAAACACCTCGCCACTTGGTGATGAGAACATTGTCAATCAACCCAAAGTTAATGTTGACGAATACCTCAATAATCCTACCAATGTTCAAATGATAGATCGTCTCCTTAATGAGCGTGGGGATAAAATATTTTCCGCCTTACTCTTGAAGGGAGTCAAACCTCCACCTAATATTGACCTATCCCAATACATCAACATCACCCCTCTCCAGTGTCTTAAGACCCTCATAATTCACAGAACGTTCTGGGAAATGAGTATGTTCCTGAGGGTCCACCTATGGAAAATTAGTATCATCCTGGGTTAGAGATTGTCGTAATGCATCAAGTCACAAACTACCCTTGGATTCTTATTTCAGTCATGGGAGCACCACCTGATCCAAATGGTCCTCTTGCTTATGGTATGTCGTAGAACCTCCCACCTCTGCCACCTTCCATGCTTATCCAGCAAAGTCTGACCCCCATACCATCTGCACCACCTAATCAACCAGGTCAACCACTAGTAAACACTAAGGGAAATACTTTTCTTGCACTTTCACCACCTCCGAGATCTACACCCGTATCCAACCTACCACCGCCACCTTTCACATCTCAACAGCCGCCCCAAGGCAATGTCCTAACATTCCAACAGCCTCTCGTTAATCCTCAGTAATCCACCTCCTCGCAACCACCTCTCCAATAGGTGACACAACACACTGCTAGCCCATCTCAAGCACCACAGCATATTGTTATCCCATCACAAGCAACACAACATATTGTCGTTCCCATGCAACCTCCACATCAGGCAACACAAGGTACTTCATAGCCTCAACAACCACCACAAGGTGCCTCAATACCAATTCCTCAACAGCAACATATCCCATCTCGTCCTCTCTACCAACAACCACCGCATCAGCAACAACCACCCCAACATACCCAAATTCCCACACAAACGCAAAGCAATCCTCTTGCTCGATACCTTTACCATCCATCAAGCACATATGCCATCTTTGCTACCCCATCAAATCCCAATCCTAATCCTAGTCATTTGAACCCTCAGCAATCCCAACCGCTACCTTACACAAACATCCAACAATTGCAATCCAATCCTTAGTACCAAATATCCAATCCACAACTGCTTCTATATACTACCCAATAGCCAAATTTTGCGTATAATTACCAATCCAATCCATATTACACATAGCAGCAACCACCATACCAACAAGGTACTTCCACCACTTCATATTATCAACAACATCCATCATATCAGCAAGGCGCTTCCACCTCATCATATTACCAAGCCCCTCCACCATATCAACAGGGTGCTTCCATTTTGTATTACCAACAACAACCAACATATCAGCAAGGGGCCTCCTCTTCGTATTACCAAAATCCATCATCCTACCATCAATATTATGTCAATTCACAACCACAAGCCACCTATACTAATCAATATCAGCAAACGCCTCCACCAACATACGATTAAACCACTTCAGCCCCATCTTCATCCTACCAACAATATGCTCCTTATAATCAATCCAACCCATCTAATCTAACTCCCTCAACGCTTGCTAATAAAGAGTGGGAAGAAGTCAAAGTTGCATTAAAAGACTAGCAAGCATGGACTAACAAAAAGTCTTTTAAGTTTGAAGACATTTGTCCCTATCCATTTGATCCCTCAATCTCACTAGTTCCTTTTCCAAAGCATTTCAAAATGCCAAAATTTGACAAGTACAAAGGAACTAAGGACCCAAAGAACCATCTTCAAGAGTTCTATTCCCATTGTCAAGAAGTCCTCCACAATGAAAATTATCTCTTGCAATTATTTCCAAGGAGCCTAACGGGAATAACTCTTGATTGGTTTACTGCTCTCCCAAAGGGATCCATAAAGTATTTTGTGGATCTTTTAGAAAAAAAATTCACACTTCTCCTTTAATTTGGATTATATTGATACTTTAGATCTTCTAAAAGAGAAACAGTGTGAGGGAGAGACTTTTGCAAGCTACCTTCAAAGGTAGCATGCCTTGGCCGGTCGAATGAAATCCCCGCTCAGTGAGAAGGACATAGTCAAAATTTTCATGACAAACTCTCACACATACATGGCACATAATCTCAATCTTCATTGTGTCACAACTTTTGCAGAGGTAGTAAATATGGGTCCTATCATTGAGAGAGCACTTATTACTAAAGGAGTGATCAAAACTTACAATTGTGATAAGGAAAAGTCATCTGGGGATAAATCCTGATACTGGAACAATAATAAGAATGTTGTCAATGATGGTGTCACTAACACCAAACATGTTCAAGTAGCTAACACCTCCCAAAGGACACAACACGTCTCTAATCAGCCATTTGTTTCCAATGTCATATTAGTGCCATAGGGGGCACCTCATCCTCCTCAGCAATCCAATCAGGATAATCAAGGCAACAATAAACACCAATTCACGCAATTAGGAGAATCCCTAAGTTCCATTTTCAATAGACTTATTCAAGCAAGTTACTCGATCACGTATCCTGTGACCAAGCCTTTTGATGAGTCTAAGTCGAAACCTGCCTGGTACAAGGTAAATGAATATTGTGACTTTCACAAGATCAAGGGGCATTCCACAAACAAATGCAAGGCTTAAAAACCTACATCTAGGATCTTATAGATCAGGGTGATATACAAGTGGAATCCAACCAGGCCCCATCATCCAATGCTCAGCTCTAGATATATCAAAACACCTTCCCAAAGCATAATTAGGGTGCCAGTACGTCTAACACGAATCTTGGGTCAAGTAGCAACAATAATCATAGCAACACCATAAACAACGTCAGCTATAAGAATGTGCCATATAACTACGATGGCATTGTCATGTGCATTAGTCGGGTCGAGCCTCGTGTGTCTATGATACACGTAAAAGGAAAAGACCCACAGTGTGTTGTTACGACCCGCCGCACTCGTATCACTATCCCTGGAGCCTCTACGTCAACCTAGCCACCTCTTGTAAGTTCCCAGTATAATATTATTGATCACCTAGGAAAGGCTCCAACCAAAATATCTATCCTATATTTGATTAAGTCTTCTCCCGTTAACCAAGAAATCCTAACCAAATATTTATAGCATACCCATGTTCCAATTATATAGATCCTACCCAATTTCAAGCATTGGCAGGACACCTGTCAGCCACATATCAGATAGGCTTTATTCAAAATGATATGCCTTGCATTGATTCGAACAATAACCATCCCCTCCATATTGAGGTCCTCGTAGCTCGACATAAAGTGAAAAGGGTCGTCATAGTTAATGGATCTTCCCTAAATCTTTGCACCTTAAAGTTCATAAAATAGGTAGGCTACACCCATGCTGACTTAAATAATTAGTTTATCACTATCAAGGCATATGATAATATAGAGCATGATTCTGAGGGGACTATTTGTCTTCCAATTCAGGTTAGTCCTGTTGTGTAGTATACTACTTGCCATATCCTTGATCTGGACCTCCCATATAACCTTCTTCTTGGCTACCCATGGATCTATGCCATGTAATTCATCCCATCCACTTACCATCAATGTCTAAAGTTCCCATTTAATGGGATGGAAGTAACGATACATTCGGATCCACAACCGTTTGAGTATTGCCATGCACTAGAAGCTTCCTTCCCCCATTCTCACTATTGTACAAGAGTGGAAATGGGGGCACTTCAAGCATCATCATCTCATCCATCTTCCAACATGTTATCCACCATGTCATCCATTCCATCCTCCACATTTGACTCTACAATCACCAAGGTCCAAATCATCGACAAAGGGTGTGGTGAGTATGAAATGTGCACAACTTTAAATGTGGCAACTGTGCCACCCTCACCTCATATGTATGGCCAACCTTCTCAGTCCACACCGAAACAAGAAGAGAATACAATCACTTTGAGCTCTAAGAATGTGGGGTCCAACACTTTTCGCTCTACTAGAGCAAGACAAGATACACCAGAAGACGACATCAATTAATGGATATACCATGAGGAGCCTAAACCTTCTCCCCCTCTTAAGGAGTATTTCCAGGAGATGTATCCTTATGCCTCAAAGTTAACCGAAAGATATGATTATCAAGGGGGAGGCCTCAGCATAGAAGAACAATGAAGGCGACAGCCTGTTGATACCCTAGTGCGACCAAATTACTCGGTACTAGGCCATGACATAAAACAAAAGGGTCTTATGTCATCAACTAGTGCTTCTAACAATGTTAGTGTGGACAATGGTCTCCTTGAAGACATACTTGAAGAAGAATCCATCATACTTGTGTACGATGACGTGGATCTCTCCTCCATGTTTTATTGCCTATTTGTCTTCTCCATCAACCTTTCCCTTCGCCATCTTGAGCTCATTGACTAGGACCTGCATGGTAGTGCACCTGTTGAAACCTTTCCATCAGTAGATACTTATATGTGTCTTATGGGATTGGGGGAGGATGAATGCCCTAACTACAAAAATAAGAAGAAACAAAATCAAAAAGGGTCATCTAGTGAAAACCTCTCTGAGGCACTTCCTGACTTAGCAAAAGTACAAATAAAGGGTGTATCCGACAATGAAAACCTTGACGAGGCACTGGAGGATGGAGACATTCATCTTCCCCTTGTGGGGACTTAATTATCTAAATGATCTTCTATTCTCATCGAAGAAACTCAAGAAGTAAACTTGGGAACCGAGGAAAATCCAAAGATCACGTATGTATCCAAGTCCTTATCATAAGAAGAGCACTCTACCATAGTCTATCTTCTCAAAGAGGGAATTATCAATTTTGCGTGGACTTATTCAGATATGCCAGGTCTGGATCTAGCTCTAGTGGTACACCATTTGGATGTTCATACAGATGCTAAAATTTTCAAGCAAAAGCTAAGAAATATGTATCCCCAAGTAGCTTTGTTGGTCAAGAAAGAGTTGGAAAAATTGTTAGAGGCCATGTTCATCAAGCCTATCGACTACTCTGATTGGATATCCAACATAATGCCTATTGCTAAACCAAATGGGAATATTAGGATTTGCACAATTTTTTGGGATCTGAACAAAGCTTGTCCTAAAGATGATTTCCCCCTACCAAACATTGACATGTTGGTTGATTTAACAATGAGACATGAGATTCTAGCCCTCATGGATGGTTTCTCTAGATATAACTAGATCGAAGACCAACATAAAACTTCCTTCACCACTCCTTGGGGTACCTTCTGCTACTATTTCATTTCCTTTGGACTCAATAATGCGGGAGCAACTTATCGCTGACATTCAATGATTGTCATCTTACATGACCTTATTCACATCATAATGGAAGATTATGTTGATGATCTGTTGGGGAAGTCCAAGACAAGAGAAGAATACCCTATGATCTTGAAAAAAATCTTCGATCGGTTAGAGCATTACAAGTTGCGTTTGAATCCAAAGAAATGTGTATTTTGGGTTACATCAGGAAAGCTATTGAGCTTCATTGTTTCCATAAGGGGTATAGAGGTAGATCTAGCTAAAGTCAAATCAATCATGGAAATTCCCCCACCGCATAACCTTAAATAGTTAAGGAGCCTTCAAGGGAAATTATAGTCCATTAGACGATTCATAGCTCAATTAGGTAACAAGTTCCAATCATTCACCCATCTCTAGTGAAAGGATACCACCTTCAAGTGGGATCCAGAATGTCAGCAAGGTTTTGACAGAATCAAGGATTAATTGACTCATCCACCCATATTGATGCCTTCTATTCTGGGTAAACCACTTTTGTTGTACATCTCAGCTACTTCAATTGTACTGGGGGCATTATTAGCTCAACATGATGATTCTTCTAAAGAATGTGCAATCTACTACATCAGTCGAACATTAGTAGGCTTTGAAATCAAATATTCACCAATGGAAAAAGCTTGTCTAGCTGTAGTCTTCAGTTCACAAAAGCTTCACCATTATATGCCAGTCATTGTGTGAAGCTAATATCAAAAGTTGATCCACTCAAGTACTTGTTATCCAAAACTTCTTTGATCGGTCGCATGGCTAAGCGAGTCATGTTACTAAGCAAGTTCAACATAGAGTATGTGGACCCTAAGGAAATTAAGGGACAAGTAATAGCAGATCAGTTGGCAGATGCTCCTTTGTTAGCTGCCTATCCCTTGGTAACAGAATTTCCTAATGAAGAAGTCCTCACAGTCACAAAAGTAGCTACATGGATGCTCTATTTTGATGGGTCATACACACATAATAGAGCTGGTGCAAGTATCTTATTTGTCACCCCACAAGGTGACTACATCCCCAAGTCATTCAGGCTAGGGTTTCCATGCACAAACAACATAGCATAATATGAAGCTCTTATCACTGGTCTTAGGATCGCTATTCAATGGAACATCACTCATTTACGAGTCTTTGGCAATTCCTAGTTGATTATCAAATAGGTCAATGATGAGTTTCAGACAAAGGATGATAAGATAAGTTGTTACCTTACAAACACATGGTTGATGAATTTAAGAGATACTTTACCTTCATCCAATTCAAACAGATCCCAAAAGTCTAGAATAAGGTAGCTAATGCAATGGCTACAATTGGTTCCCTGATTGACATGCCAAAAGATCAAATGGACTGTGAGTTCCTCATTGAACAACTCTTAATCCCTGCATACGATGTCCCTGAGAGTGATATGGTCTGTGACATAGTAGGTCCTAAGTCATCATGGTATCACAACATTTACATCTACCTCCACGATAACATCTTACCCCCTAACCTTACACGCAATCAATGTAAATCCTTCATCCAATGCACCTCCCGCTATACCATCATGGGAGATACACTTTATCATCGTGGGTATGATGGAACTCTTCTTAGGTGTTTGAACAAACCAAAAGCTCGCATTGTGTTAACTAAGGTACATAGTGGTGTTTGTGGGGCCCATTCTAATGGCATGGCCTTAGTCAAAAGGATTCTCAGAGTTGGATATTATTGGCCTACACTAAAGCATGACTCTTGTGAGTTCGTGAAGAAATACTTACCCTGTCAAAAACATGCAGATTTGATGCATGCTCCTACTTAAGATTTCCAACCTCTCATAGCACCATGGCCCTTTTCTCAATGGGTTTTTGAATTGATCAGAAAGATCTACCCTCCATCCTCTGACGACCACACTTTCATAATCAGCGCCATTGAATACTTCACCAAGTGGGTGGAAGCAATTCCACTCTCTCAAATAACGAGTATTTAGATATCCAAATTCATCATTTTCCATATTCTCTACAGAAATGGAATCCCATCCACCATCATCACAGATAATGGAAATCCATTTTAAAACCAGGCTATGAAACACCTATGTGACACCTTTCATATCCAACATCATTGGTCCACGCCCTATTACCCTCAAGGTAATGGCCAAGCGGAGGCTACCAACAAAACATTGATCAAGATACTTAAAAAGGTGGTCAATAACACTAGTCGAGATTGGCACTTCCATCTCCATCCCTCCCTTTGGGCTTATCGCACTTCCATCTGCACTCCCACTGGCACCACTCCATATTCTCTCATTTATGGTGTTGATGCCATCTTTCCAATCAAAGTTGATATCCAATCACTTAGAATATCTCTAAAGAATCTCATAAGTGATGAAGACACTTGGGTTGCATGACTCAGTCAATTGGATCTCTTAGATGAAAATTGTATCTGGGCCTACAATCATCTTCAAGTGTATCAACATTGTCTTAGTAGGAGCTACAACAAGAAATTTCATCCTCGCCAATTCAATGTTGGTGATCTAGTCCTTAAGGAGAATCAATGTACTCAGTAGGATCAAGATAAGAAAGGAAAGTTTAAGGCTAAATGGTTGGGTCCTTACATTATCACAATGAAATATGGATCTGGGGCATATAGGATTACTACACCTAAAGGAGAGCCCCTAGATGATCCTATCAACATCATGCACCTAAAAAAAATTTACACCTAAGTCAGCTGGGTTATCCTATCCTAAAAAATACCAAAAAAAAATCAAAAAAATCAAAAAAGTCAAAAAATCCAAAAATAGTAAAGAGAACTAATCTGTCCTATCATGAAAACCACCCTTGGTGGTGCCTTGGACAAGTACGTTTGGTGAAAACCTAGTAACGGGCACCATTCGTAAAGGCGATTATTCATTATCTACCTTGCATCCTAGTTGCTTTATGCTTCCATCCACCTTATCCTCACATCCAATCCTAGCATCCTATTCAATCCAATCCTTTCATCTACATCCGCTTATCCGCTGCTTGGTATGTTTTGGTTGAGCATTGGACAATCTTCATCGGCTATCCATAATCTTGAGCTTGTATCCCAATCTGAGCTTGCGTCGTCTATCTATGTCATCAATCTGTCTCTCACCTTCATCTAGGGTCCTTCATCATGTCGGTCCTCATTAGGTCTCATCTTGTCATGTCATTAATAATGAATCTGACTACATACACCTTCATTTGGTTGCGGTCTTCCCTTCCCCGACGGGTATCCTCATTATTTTTTAGTATTTGGAATAGTATAGTCTACAAGCTGATGTGGATCTTCCCCTTGGGGATTTCGTCTGTCTTGTCGTGTCAGTCATTCATCCTTGTCTATTTGGTTTTGTCTTTTGTCGTTGGTCATTTTCGAACTATGTTTCCCCTACACTTTTAGGTAGGCAAGGTCAATCATTTGATCCACCCTGGAGCTCTTGCCCGTCTGGTCTTTTCCATCCATCATTGTCTCCATTGTCCTCTTTCTGCTTTTATTGAACTATGAGGGCTCTACACTTTCATGTAGGCAAGGCTAATCTTTGATCAGCCCCCGAGCCCCTAGGTCTTTAGGGTGTGTCCATCTTGTGTCTTGTGTCGTGTCATCAAGTATGTCCCTATCTAGCTGATTCTTAACAAATGAGATCCACTAGTATCATGAGGTTCAATCAGTCTCGAGTGTCCTAATTCATGTCGATCACTTAGTTTAGTCTCCATCTTTGATCTTAATAGGATGCATCCTTCCTACATTAGACCACATCAATCCCATCCACCTTTTGATCTTGTGGCAAAGGACATTTGAAATTGATTGCTTCCTCGTGATGCTTTTGACATTTTGTTTATAATTTGAGCTTCCTATCATACCTTGTCAGGGTCACCATGATCCATCATATTATGGTTTGCTTTGACTGGTAAACATAGGGGCATATCTTGATCTTTTTGTTTGTTGTTTTCTGCTTGGTTGTCCCACGTAGTACCCACCAAGATCCTTGCGGTCTTGTGTTACACTAGGACATTCTTTGTGCTTGTAGTTATCCCAATGCCTAGCCCAATCAAAGTCATTGTGACTTTGGGGTATTGGGATAGCCTCCTTGTCTTTTGTGTTTGTTTCATGCATTAGACACTAATCTTCCTTGGTTCCTCATACTCTGGAATATCGTGTCTTATTCTATAGTAAAAAATAGTCCTCCAACAATGGAAAATAGCATTAGGATTGCATTTCATGTCTCATTCAATTGCATTGCATTTATCCTCCATCCACCCTGTCCCTGACCTATGACTAGTGATTTTGGTTGTGCAAACACCCATCTCCCATCTCCCTTTCTTCTCAAGATGCCTATGGTTTTGACAAGTGCACTATCACACCCATCATCCTTTATTTTCATAATGATTATAGGGAAAGTACCTTTGATAAGCTAAAGCAAGTATGATACGCAAATAAAGGAGGCCTACCACTAGCTTCCATCACTATGTAATCCCTTCTTTACACTCATGCATGTGCTAATTTAATTCAGAATTTAATGTTTGTAGGGAATTTAATTAATCCCATCATTCTTGTAGGCTACATTCATTTTATAACGTTGACAGTACCGAAGTCATCTCTACTGTCACATCCCTGGTCTATGATGTGAAAAATGAGAAAAGCAACTGAGATTGATACATAACTACAAGAAAAAGCATGTTTGTCATAGAAACAAGTGAATCCAATCGTTCATTAACCTTGATCGAGGTCATATTAAAATATAATTTGATCTCAAATGGCGCAAATGTCATCTCATCTTGCATGGTAGGTTCATTGCATTGCATTTCATCCCATTTGTATTTACCATATCATGGTCATTTTAAGTTGTTTAGATTAATCTTAATTTCTTATTCTAAGCATCTTATATTCATTTTATTATCAATTCATTGCATTAACATCTTTCATATTAGTCCATTTCATTACATACATTGCATAACTAGTATTGCATTAACATTTTTCATATTAGTTTGTCATGTTGCATTCTCATACCACACATCAAATCATAATAAAGGAAAATTGATTATATAGTGTACAACATAGATGTCCATCTACTATGAGCAGATTGACATTTTTGGATCACATTTGCTAATTATTTCATGTATACATCCCCACATGAATCACAAATCATTAGGCTCGTGTCCATAGCATATAACATCATAAATCATTTATCACATCCTGCATCACAAAGTGTTAGACATAATGCATTTCATCCATGTCATACACATAGGCATAAATGTAAATCATCATCATAATCCATAATAGAACATATACATACACATGTACATAAATAAAACATCCATCACATAAGCACAACATAGCGTCGATAAGGGCTATCACATATAATATAAATATCAAAATATCATGTCCATCACATAGTCCATAATAAAGTCCATCATATAATCAAAATACATGTCCACCATATACATCGATAATCATCAAATAAAATACAAGTACAGGGCTCTAAATCACATGTGGAGACTACATCAATGACCAAAATGATCTATATCTAATATGCATTGTGGGATCTGTGGTCTTTGCCATTGTTTAATGTCCATCCACCCTGCACCTGTCAAAAACCTATATCATGTCCTCTCATTTGTCCTCTCTATCCTGTGTTGGCCTCATCTGACCTTTGTGGGGAATCTGGCACCGGTCCTTTGCACAGGTGAGTCTCTCGATAGTTATTGTACCCTTGTGTATGTGTCCCTAATGACCGTGATGGTGCTAGAATTTGTGGTATCGCTCGGACATAGGGAGGTACATGACGTGTGGGATCTGGAACCTCTATGAAATAAGCCCCCATATAATAGTTGGACTCTCTCATGTACTCATCCCTCTTCATTGCCTGTATCCTAGATGCATCTCGCTCCACCCTATACCTATCTCGTAACCCAGTTAGGTATCTCCTCTCTTGCTCCAATGCATCATGTGCCATCCTTAGGTGGTCTATATGTGCCTACATCTATGACATTTGATCTATCGTTGCATCCCTCTCGCCTTGCAGGACCTGCACTTGTGCCTCTGTCACATCCCTCTCATCCTGCAAGGCGTGTACCTATGCCTATGTCGCATTCCTCTCATACTACAAGGTCTACATTTGTGCCATCATTTCCTTTGCCCTCTCTAGTGTTGACCTTGCATCCCCGGCTGTCTACTCTACAACCTCTGCTTTTTCTCGGAGCTCATCTCAGTCCCTCCTCAACTCAATCCTCTCTCTTTGTAGCTCTACTAGTTGTCTTCAGGCATCATCCCTCTCTGCTAGTGCCTCCAGTAACTACCATCCTGCATCATCTACTAGGGATATATAATCCATCTCCCCATCTATTTGTAACCTATCCACCCTGGCCTACAACTTGTCCCTAACTGCCTTTGACTCCTTGAGTCTATGGTCTGTGATCTCCAATCTCGCTAGAGCTCCTATTAGTAGTATAGTTGGATCCGCTGGTGGTGGTGGTACATAAGGTACTATAGCCAATGGATGTATCTCTGGGGAATCCTCCTCCATCGCCTCCCCCTTTCCTCTCACTCGATGGTCTCTCTCCTCCTTTGCCTCAACCTCTCTATCTTTTCCCCTCCACTGTCGGCCTCCTCTCCTCCTGACCCTCCTTTGTCTGGATAATCTTTCCTCATCCTCTGAGCCATACCCTAGTGCCCCTACAATCGAGTGCACTGTCATAATCCTCCCTGGCCTATGTCGTTCCCACCATGCAGAGTACCGCACCCTCATCCCTTCGTCTTCTATCCCTCCTCTCCCAGGGTATGGCACCAGTTGTAACTCCTCCCACATTTGTCTCACAAACTCTCTAGTGATCTAATCACCCCATAACCGCTCTCAGGTAATCCGCTAAAACCTTTGTGGTCCTAGCGGGATGTCCTACTGTACCCCGAACTGCCTCATCACCTTGTCCGGCCTATGGAGCTCAATAATGTGTCGGTCTCATCCAATCAAGTAGCATACTATGAAGAAGTAGCCCCTATGCCTCCTCTCATCTTGTCTCCAACCTGAAAACTGTCAATGCTAGTATGGTCTCCATACAATCTGATCTCCATGTAGATCATCCAACCTCCTCCTCCATCCCTCTAAGTCACTAACATCTACGTAATGAAACCACTAGCCGTACTTTGTCTCATACCAATATGCTACTAGTAGTGTATCATTTTTCCCTCCTGTTGTTAGAATCCCCGACCTTGACACACTAATGTGCTCCCAGGCCCATATTTGGAGCAGTGTCACATGTGTAACACTAAGGGCCCTCCTAGAGCAGACCACATGTAGATCCCGATATAGGTGAGCCAGTACGCATGCACCCCATGTGAACTCTTCCTCCCTCCTCTCCAAAATGTGTCACATGACCTCAATGACCTTGAGGTTGCAAACCACCCACTCCTGTCTAGTATTAAGATCCCACTAATCAGTCTGCAGAGGTAGAGTGGTAGTATTGTTACCCCCAATCCCAAACATCCATCCAAATCTAACTCTGCCCCGTAGATAGGGAGATTTTCCCATCCAAAGATTTTCTGCAAGCTCCTGTCTCACTCTCACCCCTAGCTTTTTGTCCAACTCACCAGGCGTCCTCTGATTGGTAGTCGTAGTATCCTCCATACATCCTCGAGGGTCATCATCATCTCCCATGTCAAGAGATGGAAGGTTGATGTCTCTAAGCTCCATCGCTCCATTAATGTTGTTAGCAGTGCTTGATGTGCTCTGATGTTGGGATATCCCAACATGTGAAGAAACCCTGCATATGCCAGTGTCGTGTGGTCATGGGAATTCATCGCCCCAATGGTCACCTCTAACACCATTGAGTGTCTCTCTCACGTCCGCAGTGTCTTGAAGCTTTGCATACACATAGAACATATGTCAGTCTTTCATCAATTGCATTTCCCTTTCTTCCATTCTTCCCCTACCTTGGGTTTTCGGTGAATTCACCCCTGTGCTGGGAAAATTTGCCCCTTTTCTGAGGAAAATCCACCTTTTCTTCTTATGTCTGGATAATTTGCCTCTTTCATAGGAAATTTTGCCTTTTTTTCATCTCGGTGCAAATTCGCCTTTTTGAAAAGGAAAGTTCACCCTTGTTGTCATCCTCAGCAAATTCTCCTTTTTGAAAGGCAAAATTTTATTTTCCTTCAGTCCATCAAATTCATCTTTTACCTAGGCAAATTCACCTTTTCTCTTTGCTTGGCATTTTTTCCTTTTTTCTCAGTGTCCCTCAACGAACTCACCATTTTCCAGGGCACACCCGCCTTTTCTCTCTCTCCCTAGCGAATTTGCCTCTACTCCAGGTGAACTCGCCTCTTTCTCGAATCTTCCCCCTGTTGGGAAAATTCACCCCTTCAAGAGGCGAATCGCCTCTCTTTGTCATCTGCCCCCTGTTAGGTGAACTTGCCCCTTCAAGAGGCGAATTCACCTCTCTTTGTCATCTGCCCCCTGTCAGGCAAATTCACCCCTTCAAGAGGAAAATTCACCTCTCTTTGTCATTCACCCCATGTCGGGCGAATTCACCTCTCTTTTTCATCTGCCCCCTATCGGTCGAATTCGCCCCTTCAAGGGGCGAATTCATCTCCCTTTGTAACCCACCCCCCTGTTGGGTGAATTTCCCTTTCAAGAGGAAAATTTTCCTCTTTATTCTCTTGGGCCCCTGACGGGAAAATTCACCTCTCTCTCTAGCGGTTCCCTCAGATGGGTGATTTGTTCACTTATCTTTTGTGCTATTTGTCCTTGATGTCAAAACTGATTGGTTCTTGGTTTGGCATTGGCATACTTGGTTCTTGGTTTGGCATTGGCATATTTGGTCCTTGGTTTGGCATTGGCATATTCATTGTGGTTTGGCATTGGCATATTCATTGGTGTATTTGGCTATTGTGGTTTGGAATGATGACTTTCAGTTCTTACTTGATTCTATTCAAACATATACAAGACTCTTTCAAGCTATATTTCATGTTGTACCTGGTATTGATACACAGTCAGATTTGTATTCATGAGTTGGCTATTGTATATAGCTTCATAAGTTTTTCATTACATGGAGTTCATTTTTTTGACTCAAAATAATACATATATTTATTGCCTTTGTTTACAAAAGGCAATAAGCAATGGTATTGCTTGGACTTACCATATCACTTCATACAAAGTGTATTTCAACATACACTTGGGCCTTCACATTTTACATGGGTTCAATATTTGAGTTTCATTCATATGTCATATTTGCATATATCTTGGCACATGGTTTATAAGTGATATAAGTTTTTGGTAAATGTGTTGGTCGGCATTAAGGCATTTGTTTTTTATTTTAAAGTGCATTCACTTTGCACTTAAGCCGACTATAGTGTTTATTATTGGGCTAAGTGTTCAAGTAATATTATTTTGGGCCTCTTATATTTGACATGGGATTGACTTTATTTGAAGTCACATGGCAGTGACCAAGGAATATTCAATCTCTTGAGTGATATCAGGTATCGACAGCATAATAGTTTTATCATTTGATTAGTATTGTGTCGGTCTCTTCCGAATTCCAAATGATGTTTAATATTATTTGATGTGGACTTCAAAGATTATACTTTTTTGAATAAAGTCTTTAAGACTTAGCGATCAAATGGAAAAATAAAGAAAGAAGCGCGAGATGAGAATATAGGGTTTCAAACCCTAGCTACACCGCCATGAAGAGATTACAATTTAGCTTGAGAGTATTCTAGATGGTATTTTGGCTTGGCTTTCAGATATGTTAGATTATGAAGAGTGGCGAGTTGGTTGGTGGACTCTCCATGAGCTGGAAGCAGAGGTACTAGAGGATTTTATGGGATTTTTATTTCAAACCGCCATGAGGTAACTTCTGCAAGTTTCTTCTTTGAAAGTGAATAAGGTAAAAGAAGATCATTTACATTTTGTATTGCAATAAATAAAAATGAAAGAAATTTTACTCTCGTGGTCTCTGTTTTTCTCGAAAAGAAAAGAGATTATTACAGTTGATTTTATTCAGAAAAAGAAAAAAAAAATTGATTTCAACTGTATTTATTAGTTTGATTTAGAAACCCTAACTTGAGGGTTTGGTTCTTGAATCGAGGTCTCACATTTTGGTACAAGGGTTTTAGTTTTTGTGTTGTATAAAAAGAATGGCAATAAGCCATTATTTGGTTGAGAGGTTCTAAAAAGAATATTTGTTGAAAAAGAGAAATAGTGATGAGAAGTTATAAGAAAAAAATAGAGTATTGTTGAAAAGGGTATGAGGGTTTATTATAGTGATATCTTTTGTATTTGAAAAAGGTGAAAAGAGGGTTATGTTGTTTATCTCTTTGGTTGTATTACAGAGATTACATAAAGATTTTCAGTGAGGGTATTTATATTGTCATATGCAAATACATTCTGTAGTGGGAATTATTGAAAATATCATTGTGTATTCTATTGTGATTTTGTGATTGCAGACATTAATGCAGTTATAAGGTCCTAAAAGTTTGCATTATCATGAGATTTTGTTTCAAAAGAAGTTGGTGCTTCTAACTTGAAGTGGGTGCTTCAGTTTGTTATTGGAGTTGGTGCTCCACATTGTTACTGAGTTGGTGCTCTGAAAAAAATTATAATAAGTTTGGAATTAAGCCTGTAAGGCATTTTGGAGTGGTTTTTCTACCCCAAGAGGGTTTTCCACTCGTCAAAAATTTGTGTTTCTCTTTTGTGTGATTTGTGCCTATCTTGCTTATTCTTTCAGTCATTTTTGAAAGTTTTCCATGCAATGCTCTAATACCTTTCCATAGTTCCAAGTTATCTTTAAGATCAAAGTGCAATCGTTCATGTTCAATGTGTGAATGTTAAATTTTGCCTTAAGTAAGTTTTGTGTCTTGTGTAAAAGAAAGCATCAAAAATTGTTCATTCAGCATTATATGAACAATGTACATCATGCTTTGATATGAGTTTTTAAGCATTCATGTTATATTTGATTAATTCATTAAAACAATCATTCAAAATTCAGTGTTTACATTGCATATATAAGGTCACATTTTTGTTCAAGATCAAAAAGGCTTTAAATCTGCATTTCAAGTCATAAATTTTTTTAAATATATTACTCTGATTCACCCCCCCCTCTCAGATTAATTCCACTTCCAACATGATTCTACCATATGGATGGGCGAATTTTCCCATTCGCCTCAGCCCAATTTCCTACCCTCCCAAAAACCCTCATTTAAAATGCATAAAATTTTAAAATCAAAATCAAAATTCACAAAGAAGGGTTTTTTCTCTAACCTGGCGGGGTACCGCGTGCTCATAGTAGAATAGGCGCACCTCCTCGCCTTGGTGGATGATCTCGGCATCTACAAATCCCTCGTCATCGCTCCCGTCAGCCATCCTCGTCACTCTTCCTCTCTCTCTTGCTGAGTCAACTACCAAGTATGAAAATGGTGAATAGTAATTTCTAAAATTACTACATATAATTTTTCCCTCTTTTTAACTTTTTAAGTTTTGGGTAATTTGTACCCTTTATTTAACCCTTTTTTTATTCATTTAATCCCCTTTCTTCCACAGGCCGCTATTTGCACCCCGTTTTTCCGTTTTCCTTCGTTCAAAATCCATTCTTCATGTTTTTTCACGCTCTATCGCATGGTACCCTATGTTTCTTCATATCGATAAGTCGCTTGGGGCCCCTTTTTCTTCCCCATCTTCCCTCTCGAGAGGGCATACCCTGTCATTTTCCTTCGTTCCTCCGTCACATCCACTTCCTTGTGAGGTCAGGGCATCTCCCTTTCTTTTTCCATGATTTTACAACCTACAAGGCTTCACCAGCGTCGGGGCATCACTTTCCAGTCCTTTTTTCTATCGAGTTAGCTACATTTTATTTTTCTTCGAAACATTGTTATTCTAACATTATTTCAAAGGGGGAAAAAATGTAGACATTCAAATTTGACCACCCCCATATGGTCAAATTCATCCCCTTTATTCGTCTAATCCTGCATCCCTTCATTGGCGTTAATTAAATAATTTCTTTAATTAATATTTCCTCTTTTTCTAATGTTCCTAAGGTATATAATTAAATAATTAAATACTTTATCGTTTATCCCCTTTCTTCTCTAAATTAAATAAATACTTTAATTTATTTAATTTAGTCATTTGGCTTTATGAATTTAAATCAATTTTAAATTCACCTTTTTTCTCTCTCCTTGTCCCATCCTCTATAATCCCCCTCTAATATGGATTAATTTAATCAATCCATGGTTAGGATGTGCACACCCTTAATTAAGATTAGTGTCACATCCTCCATAACTCTCCACTTTCCTTAATCTTTTATTAATCAGATTAATTCCCTATTTGCACAACTTTAATTACATGATTAGGTCAACCTAATCCTTATGTCATTTATGGGATACCCCCAAGTCAACCTTCATTAATTGCTTTCTCCTTTTGGAGAAGGCAACCCATTCCCCCATGCAAATTTAAAATTCACATTTATTCCCCTCATGACTTTTAAGGAATTTTTAATTCCTCTCCTCTTCCCCATGAAGATATTTGAGGAATTTTTAATTCCTCATGTGTCACATCACCCATATGGGGACAAGGACCTCCTTTATGAGGAGATCTTGTCCCAATCCCAAGGTAGCATAAGGTACCTCCACCTCACCTCCCTTTTGGCACCTCACTCACCACATGGCAAGATGTGAGGGCTTGTGAGTCCTTAACTCACCCTAGCCCTTGATATTTTCCATGGTGGCATCATCTCAACCCTTCATTTCTTAGAGGCATTTCCCCTAAAATTAGAATATTTTTCCCTCATTTGCATTCATTCAATCAAACACACAATCTAGCATTCAAGCCTTCAAGCACTCACATAAGCATCTACCATTGTTGCATCTTTGAGCTCATACTTTGCACCTATCCAAATACCCACTTGCACCATTTCATTCCTCATTCTATCCCCATCGTTTTGCATTAAGTTTCATGCTATTTTCCATTCGAAGGAGCACACAATCAAATGAATCAACAAGGCCAACCAACTCATCAACTTGGGCAAGGTAACATACTTCCTTTTAAATTTCATTTTGTTCAAGTTTAACTAGGCTAGTCGTTGAGGTGTTGTTTGTGTATTTCCTTGTTTGCATTCATTTCATTTTGCATTTTTAGACTAGGAATTTCACCTACACACATTATCCATGGTAGTAGGTGGCGCATTCTCCATAGACTTAACCTTTTTTGTTGGAGCTAGTAGGGGGCATTAGAATTTTTCCCCCATAGCTCTCTTTGCATGGAAATTATGGAGCTCCTACTAAAACACCTGGATAGTGATCGTCATATTCTTCATATTTTCTTTGTTGCACTCAACAATCTTCTACAAACTAGAAAGAATCTTATCTTGGTTGCAATGGAGTTTAGTAACCTCCTTTCTCAAGCTCGTGTAATCCTCACGAGACTCGATAGAATTTTTAATTTCCCCAACCTCTTTTTCTAGATTGGCCTAATTATCAAAAGTTTGAGCAATGCCTTTCAATAGATCCCAATGATCTACATTCTCCACCTCACTTGGCCAATCTTAACTTTTTCAACACAACAAACTCTAGATATTGGATTTTATCCTTTGTCATGAGAAATTAGACCAGTAGCCACTTAAGTATGTCATTTTGAATAATTTTGGCTTTGAAAAGTTCATCCACCTTCTCTCATAGAGAGGAAAAATTCATACAAGGGTTACAGGTGTCTAAAATAATAGCCTCCAGCTCTTGAGCATGCCCAACATCATGCTAGGGAGAAGATGGGGGACTAGCAGATAAGCTACATAGTATGGGATGACTAGGAGGAGATTCCTTGAGAGTCACATCAAGTGAGGGGTATTAAGAGGAGCCAGAGTTGTCATTTGAAATAAAAATTTGGGGAGATTCCTCAAAGGTGACATTTTTCTTACTAGAAGGAGTAGGTGAATCATTTGTAGAGGATTTTCCCTTGAGGGGATTGGACCTTGGTAACTCTGAGTTTGGGGAGGGGGTGGAGTTGGTAGACAAAGAGAGGGTTTCAAGGTAACAAGTTGGGTTAATAGGAACACCCATGTGAATAAAGGAGTGGCTAACAATACAAGGGAGGGAAGATATGGTAGGGAAGAGATCCAAGTTATACCAATAGAGCTAGTAGATTAAACCCTAGTGAAGAGGTAGGGGTTTTCCTTTATCATGCATGACTTTGACAAATTGTTCCAATGAGGAGCGGATCCAAAATGTAAATTATATTTTCAGGTTGTGGCAAAAGTAATTTAGCATAGGAGAAAAATAAGCAAGAAATATTTTAAAACAACCATCAAGGGTAACGTACCTCATCAGCACCTCAGTAATATTCTTCCATACCCAAGTAGGTCATCTCTATTATAGCCATTCTACAACCTATTGAATTTCTCACCTTTATTTAAGAATTTTTCCATATCCTTTTGATAGTTCCCTTTAGGTTTCTTGGGAATGTTAGCACCCTCCATAGGAGGCATGTGGCCACTAAAATTAACTCAAAAAAGAAAGAGAAGGAAAAGCCCCAAACCTCAACAAGGCCTCCCTTCCAAGAATTAGCAAGCTTTGTGGAAATGTTAGGGTCACGACCCTTCAAGGCCTCAATAAATGAGGTGAACTTACCCTTTTGGAGGATAGGCTAAATCTCTAGATCATTCCTTAGAGAGTCACAATTGTTGGGCTCTTCTTGAACAAGTTCCCCACCCATAGTGATCAACAAGGAAGCAAAAAAATAGTAATTGATAACCAGTTGAAATTGACTCCATAAAATTTTAGCATACAAAGAAGAGGCAAGGTGAACATGCTATTAGGAATTGTATGCAGAAAATATCAATTAAATTCAAATAAAGATTAAACAGAGGAATGAAAAACACAGAAATAATAACAGCGAGAGACAATATTTAACGTGGTTCACCCAAAATTGGGCTACATCCACCAACAGAGAGTCCAATAATATTATCCAGTAAATCAAACTGATTACAACCAGTAATCCCTTGCAACTCAATACCACTGCGATTGCTACAATACAATGTCAACAGAAACCCAAACCCTTAACCTTTTATCAAGACTTATGTCAGTTACAAAAATAGGGTTTTTTATGTCGTCCAATAGAAAAATAACACCCGACGCCTTTATAAAATAATAAAAACTATGAGAGGTTTTGGGGGTGTTGCCCCTCAACCCTACCCTATATCACGATAGGGAGCACACCAAGGGCGCTACCCCTAGACCCCACAAGGGGCGCTACCCTTGGACCCTGCAAGGAGCACTGCCCCTTGACCTCGTGAAATAATTTGGGGGGAAACCGCATCAATAAAAATAGGGAAAATTTAATCTCGAAGTCTGATTAGGCTCCATATACCAACAATCTCCCACTTGGAGACTAATCAAACTCCACCCCATATCATCTCCCACTTGGAGACTGATCATAACATCGTTGACCCTGTAGCTCCCACTGGAAATAAGCACCTTGGACCCTATTGTTCTGATTTGATTTTTTTCAATCTTGAAGACCAACTGAAGTTGAAGAGAAGCTTAGCTTCTCCCTTGACACTGCATTTGTAAACATATACGCTGGATTGTCATCTATATGTATCTTTTCTAGCCTTAACTGTCCTTCATCCAACACTGACCGAACGAAGTGATACCTCAACTGTATGTGTTTGGTCTTTGAATGCAAGGAAAAATTCTTTGCAAGATGTATGGCACTTTGGCTATCTATAAACAAATAATTGTTGGCCTGTTGTTTTCCCAATTCTTCCATGAAAGATTGTAGCCATATCATCTCCTTTCTTTCCTTCATTGTAGCTACATACTCTGCCTCCATGGTCGATAAAACAACCACCTTTTGCAACTGTGAGATCCAACTTACTGTTGTCCCACCTACAGTAAAGACATAACCTATAGTACTCTGCTTGGTATCAATATCCCCTGCCAAATCTGAGTCTACATAACCTGCTAAATTAGTATTAGAGCCCCCAAAACATAAACATTTATTGGATGTACCTCTCAAATACCTGAGAACCCATTTTACTGCATTACAATGCTCCAATCCAAGATTACTCATATACCTGCTTACGACTCCAACAACATGTGCAATATCTGGTCTTGTGCATACTACGACATACATTAAACTTCCTACAACATGTGCAATATATGGTACCTTGGACATTTTATCTTCCTGCTCTTGTGTCTTTGGACACATCTCCTTAGTCAATTTAAAATGACTAGGAAAAGGTGTGCTGACAACTTTTGCATTCTCCATGTGGAATCTTTGCAACACCTTTTCAACATAACCAACCTAAGATAGAGTCAATTTTCTGTTCTTCCTATCTCTGCAAATTCTCATACCAAGGATTTGTTTTGCTGCCCCACAATCCTTCATAGCAAACGATTTTGCTAACTGTTGTTTTAACTCACTTATGCGATCCATGTTAGACCCCACTACAAGCATGTCATCAACATATAAACATAAAATAATGTAGTTGTCATTATCCAACTTCTTAAAATAAACACAATGGTCAAAATTACACCTGTTGTAGCCTTGCTCATCCATAAAACTATCAAATTTTAAGTACCATTGCCAAGGTGCTTGTCTCAAGCCATATAAACTCTTCTTCAATCTGCACACCAATTTCTCCTTGCCTTTGACCTCAAATCCTTGGGATTGTTCCATATATATCTCCTCCTCCAAATCACCATGAAGAAAGGAAGTTTTCACATCTAGTTGTTCCAAATGCAAATCTTCAACAACCACAATACTTAAAACAGTGCAAATAGAAGTTATCTTAACAACTGGAGAAAATTTTTTAACAAAATCAATGCCCTTTTTCTGTGCAAATCCTTTTACAACTAACCTGGGTTTAAATATGTTCTTACCTCCATCTTCCTCTTTCAACCTATAAACCTATTTGTTTGGTAAAGCCTTTTTACTTGCAAGCAACTTGCATAATTCCCAAGTCTGATTTTTTAGAAAGGAGTCCATTTCTTCTTCCATTTCATGCTCCCACTAAACCTTTATATCCACCTGCATAGCTTCATCATACCCTTCAAGTTCACCAATATCTGTTAACAAAATAGAATACAAAGAGGGAGAAAACCTTTCTGGAGGTCTACTTATCCTTGAAGATCATCTTACATTCACTAGATTTTGTGGTATTTGTTGTTGTTGGTGTTGCGGAGCATGAGGAACCACTGGAACATCGCTATTTGGTGTATCATACAACACTATATAATCATTTTATTTCTTCTCATGCTGTTGCAACTAATGTTTGTACAACACTTTCTCATTGAATATGGCATCCCTGCTTCTCACAATTTTTTTATTTTTGAAATCCCAAAGCCTATAACCAAATTCATCAATGCCATATCCAAAAAATATACATTTATTTGATTTTGCATCTAGCTTGGTTCTATTTTCAGAATCTACATGTGCAAATGCTTCACAACTAAAGGTCTTGAGAAAAGAATAACTCACCTTCTTACCTATCCATGCTTCCTCTGGAATACCACAACCCAAGGGAATTGAAGGACCTCTATTAATTAAATGAACAACAATGTTTACAACCTCTACCCACATGTTTAAAGGCAGCCCAACATGTAATCTCATAGTTCATGCACACTCCATTATTATTTTGTTCATGCGCTCAACCACTCCATTTTCCTATGGAGTCCTTGGAACCATTTTCTGCCTATGAATACCATTAGAGGAACAATAATCTTCAAACTCTTTGCTACAATACTCACCACCATTATCAGATCTGAGACATTTTAACTTTTTACCTGTCTCATTCTCAACCAAGCTTCTCCATTTCTTAAAAGTCCTAAATACATCAGATTTTTTCTTAAGGAAATAAATCCATACCTTCTTTGTTGCATCATCAATAAAAGTGACATAATACCGTGAGTCAGACCTAGTAAAAAATTCTTTGAATGAAGTAATTTCATACCTTTGCACTCATATGCTCAAGTCTATTATGCCACAATGTTGATTCATAATCCATAGCAACTATCTATTTTTTTGTCTACTGAACTGCAGCAACTATTCTTGAACATTGATTTTTACCTACAATAGCTAAAGTAGAAGGAACAGTATGACCTGTACAAATATTTAAGGTGCCTATTTTCACACCTTTTGCTATCACTAAGGCACCTTTTGTAACCTTCCAATTTTTATCACTAAATGTAACAACACAACCCTCATCATCTAGTTGCCCTACTGAAATTAAATTTATTTTTAACTTTGGAACATGCCTTACCTCATGTAGTAGCCAATGATTCCCATTCTGTAGCTTAATCTTGATTCTTTCCTTTCCAACAATCTGACAGGGTTCATTATCTCCCAAATAAACCAGCTCAAAATCCCCTTGGATATAATCAACAAAATAACTTCTATGGGGTGTAGCATGAAATGAAGCCCCTAAATCTAACACCCAAGAATCATCAACATTATCAAGGGAAAGAATCAAAGCATCCTCATCATATTTATTACTTACCACATTTTCCTCTTTATTGCCTTCCTTTTTGTCTCCTTTACTTTTCTGAGACCAGCAATCTTTCTTTAAATGACCCAGCTTACCACAGTACCAGCAATCCCTCTTGTCTCTATATTGGGACCTTTTGTCCTTTGATTTTCCTTGTGACTTCCCACAGCTTCCAGAATTGTTTCCTCTCTCCTTTGTCCTGCCCCTACTTTTTGCATTCAAAACACTGTCTGATGTGGATGTTCCACCTAAGCTTTTCCTACGAATTTCCTTGCTCAAAATAACACCAACAACATCATCAAATTTCAATGTATTTGGAACCAGAAATAGAATTACTAACGGCCATGACCAAGCTTTTCTAGCTTTATGGCAAAGAACACTGAATTAAAAGAGCCCTAACTTCTTCATCAAAGTTTACATTTACAGAAGTTAATTGACTGGTAACTGTATTAAACTCATTTAAATGATCAGCAACTGACCCACCTTCTGCCATTTTCATATTAAATAACACTTCATGAGAAATACCTTATTCAAAGTGGAAGGATTTTCATATAACTTCACCAGGGTTTCCATCAACTCTTCAGTTGTCTTTGTTGTTGTAATATTGAATGCCACCAATTGTGCTAGGCATAAATGAATGGCTCCCAATGCCTTTATGTCCAGAAGATTCCATTCCTCATGACTCATTGTTGTCGGTTTCTTGGTTGTTCCTCCCAACAGCCTCCATAATCCTTTTGATAGAGATAATCCTCCATCTACATCTTCCATAACTGATAGTTTTTCCCATTGAATTTATCTACCTTCAATTTACCCTCGTTTGCCATTGCTCCCACTTAACCGTGAGACTCCCACTTAATCGTGAGACCTTCCTATAGATGATAATCGAACACAACCCACTCGGATACCACTTGTTAGGAATTGTATGAAAAAAATATCAATTAAATGCAAATAAATATTAAACAGAGGAATGGAAAAACAGAAATAATAACATCAAGAGACAATATTTAACATGGTTCACCCAAAATTGGGCTATGTCCACCAACAAAGAGTCCAATATTATTATCCAGTAAATCAAATTGATTACAACCAGTAATCCCTTGCAACTCAATGCCGTTGTGATTGCTACAATACAATGTCAATAGAAACCCAAACCCTTAGTCTTTTATCAAGACTTATGTCGGTTACAAAAATAGGGTTTTTTATGTCTTGAGGGCGTTGCCCCCAAACCCCCATAAGGGGCGCTGCCCCTTGACCCCATTAAATAATTTGGGGGAAACCACGCCAATAAAAGGGAAAAATTTAACCTCCAAGTCTGATTAGGCTCCATATACCAACACATGCAGGTTGCTAAAATGAGCCAAAAGTGGGAAGAAATAATTATTTTTTATGCAATTGGGAGGATACATGTAATCAATACAATCTTGAGAGAGATACAAATCAATCTATGACATGGTGTGCAATATGAGGGCCAACTTCATTTATGATAGAGTTTCTCACATGCTCCAGGATTAAATGCAATTCATCCCAAAATTTAATATTTTTGACAAAGTCCCCTTAATTAGCCATCCCACCCATAGGGGAATATTTGATGGTGATATTTCTGAGCACATTCCAAGGCAACTTTTTATCCCTGTAAATACTATTATTGTGTTCTTTATATAGAGCCCAACCAATTAGGAGTGTAGTCCACTAAGATGATATCAATGTTTGTTGCAAAATAAATCACAAAACTGTGAGTAACATAAATATAATGGAGAATCCATTTAGCTACCTTCCAATGTACCTCATGTGGTTCCTACATAAATCAAGATTTTATGCTCACAACATATGAAATATCATATCTCATATGATTCAAGTAAATAATGCTACCAATATGTTGTTGATATAACATGCCATCAACCAAAGGTGAAGAATGCTTAGTTTTAATTTTGACTTCACAAAGGAAGGGATTCAAAGTAGGTTTGCAATGAACCATATGAAAGTGTGAGAATAAATATAGAACATACTTGGACTATGTGTTAGAGTAACCATGCATTAGCTAATAATTAATTAATCTTTAATTTGATTATTAGGCTAATTTATTCTCATGCACTTAAGCTAAACTTATGAGTTTTTTTTAATGTTAACTAGAGAGCTATTATTAGATCATTTTGTCTCATCACACAAATTAATGACACTTGTCATGATCTAATCCCTTGAACATTTAGGGTTGCTCTTATAAAGCACTCTCTCTTCGTATTATTTCATTATGTAAGTTTTTCTTGTTGAGGATATAGAAAATCATTATATGCAACTCTCTTATGTGGAACTTGTGTTTTTGTTCATTGTTTGATCATGTGTCCATGTTATTTACAATTCTAATATGGTATCAAAGTGTGGATTTAACAAACCCCTTATCCATTTTTTGAGGTTTTTTTTCAACAAGGGTTACAGGAGAAAATTTGGAAACTTCATTTCTTTTTTTGTAAATTTTGGAGTTGGGAAATTTTTCGGTGCATTTTGGTGCAAAATGGATCTCGCCATTGCGTTCAAGAGGCCAATTTGATGAATTTTGACAATAAATTTTCCTTATTTCATTGTTGAGAGCTTTTGAGGAAAATTTTTTAATAGGGGCCTCTGTACGACCGTACTGGTTTGACGATTCTTTATTAAAAAAATAGTTTTTAAAAAAA
>VDFB02202900.1:0-258770 GCA_007258455.2 Sequoia sempervirens | reverse complement strand
TTTTTTTTTCTTTTGGCCATAACTTGGGCATACGGTATCAAAATTGGGTGAACGAGATATCGTTGGAAAGATGGTTTCCTTTAATTTGTAGTGGTATGGGTCTTATCACCGTTTTTTTATGCTAATACACTTTATTGCCTGTCAAAGTTAAATGGGTTGTTTTCACTCCTGAGCTCACAACTTTTGACTTGTTTCTCCATTTTTTGTGATTCCAACGACATTGGGGCGTTCTTTTAGAGCTCTTCACATCCATCCATGCACATTTTCCATATTTTCTCTAGGTACACTTTATTTAGTTTTTTGTGTTTTCGCATTCTAGTGAATTACTTGGATGTTTTAGCTCCAAGAAACATTTTGTTTGTGTGGGATGACTTGTTTTAGGATGTTCTACATGCATTTCCATATTTTTTCCTATTGGGGAATTGTAGCCATATTTTGCATGCAATTTATCTTTTGTAGATGCACTAAGATAAGGTGTCATTCTAGTGTATGCTTTATGGGGATTGTTTGCACATCTTGTTGTGCCTTTTGTACTCACACTATGATATAAAGTTCCATGGGGAGTTGTTTAGGCCTTTTGTTTTTCCATTACACCTTTTTCAAGTGATTGTTCCTTCCACAATAGCATTGAATCCCAATGATTCTTGCCTCTTGTGTGTGTGCCTTAGTTTGCATACCCTTTTCAGTTGCATGTACTCTTTTGTGCACATTCAGATGTTCTTGGTTCTCCTTCATTCACTTCTTGGTGACACAGTTTAAGTGGACCTATCATGGATCTCCCTTTCCACATTATGGGGAGGTTTCTACTATTGGTGCTAATGCTTCCTTGGTTTCACTTTTTGGAGTGATCTATTGTTTTGATGAAAAAGGGATCCTAGGTCCAATACATAGAACACTAGGATCGAGTCTTTTTTCAAAAGAACATTAGAATGCAAATCAAGGTAATTTGGTTGACTTTCAACCAAGAAGGTGAGTCAACCAAACCTAGATCTTATTCTTTAGAGCCTAGGAAATCAATTGGAATTTAATTGCTTATATTAACCTAATTAAACTTTTTGCCCTAATCTTCAAATGCAAGATTTCAAAAATTGGAAAATTGTAACAGAAATTTTGACACTAGATCTAGGCTGAGAAGGACACTATGCACTTGTGATATAAATTTCAACTAAATTTCAAATGATGTTTCCTCTGGGGTCGACACTGACCTATTAGGTTATTTTTGGATATGAAAATTTGGGTCTGAAGCTCTTTGTCTACTCTCTAATCTCTACCTTGTAAATTTTTTTTAACAGATTTGGAGTTGTAATAAATTTGCAAAAATAGATGGTGGATGGTGGCTATATAGGATTTTGCCTTAGTCAAACCCTTGTTTTAGTATTCTACCTCCACAATAGCCAATGAAAATAATTGATAGCAATGTGTTCCCTGATGTTAAGTGTGTCTAAGGTTGTTATGAGCTAAAAATGCATGAAACCGTACTCAAGTGCATTAGAGGAGGATTCTTATATGAAAATGGCAAGATCTAACTAAGAGGAAGTCAAAGCACTCTTAGAAAATTTGAAACATAATGATAGCTTGCTTTCGATTACAAATAAGATGAAGCTTGAAGATTATAACACTAGGAAACAAGTCATTAGGTTGAAGGAAATGGCTAAATTCATCTCCCAAACATAGAATCCATCATGTTCTTCTATTGGCATCAACTTTCAATCATGGAATAAGACTTGATCAAATCTACAAATGAACTTGGAAATGTGCAAATATGAATGTACTTGATGGGATGTAATGATCTCTTGCTTCTCCTTTCTTTATTTGTTTCTTTCTTCTTTCATTCTCTTGACTTCTAGTTTCAAATGGTGAAAAGACTAGGTATCTATAGGTGTTTCTCTAATTTCCCAAAAATTAGATCTTGGTGGCCAACTTCAGATATTTGAATTTAAAATAATAAAATGTTGACACTGACATATTTGAAATTGGATCCAAAATAGGGGGACATAGACACCCTAGGTGCTAGTGTCCTAGCCCTATTTTCAAAAAATTTAAATGTCGGAGATAAAGTATTAAATGAGAGCATTTGTTTTATGCTTACAAATTGTCAAAAAAATGTTTTAAATTGGGCCACAAAATGCATAATTTGGAAATTAGGGCCTAGTTAAAGGGTTTTTGAAATGCATAAATGTAAGGATCATTAAAGTAGGTCCAAATTAAGCATGAAATTGTACTCACCTAAAAGGGAGTACAATTTACGACTACATATATTCCTCTAGTTCTTGTTCCCATGTACTAAGTAGATGCAGCGACTAGTTACCCATGCATTTTGATGAGATGGAGCATTTACCATTTAGACACTCTTGCATTCCTATTTTGTGGAGGAAACCTTATATTTTCACTTGATTAGTTTTCTTCAGACTATCGGTATCTATGCCATTTGTATATTCAATTGCTAAATTTTTGCCTTTGTTTTCCATTTGATTCAAGTAGTTTCATTGGGGGAAATCATGAAAATTCTTGTCTTCTTGGTCCTAATCATCATCTATTTCAACAGAGGTTATTTATTTCAATACTATAGCAGTCATCATTCAACAACTGTGTACGGATTCTTTGTGCTTTAGCAATGTTCTTCATGTTCCTATTCTTTTTGGGACATTGCTTTGGAGGCTTTTTTCATCCTTCATTCATCTTTCTCTCTTTTGGAGAGGAGTTCTTCCCATGAGGTTTTATCATTTTTCTCCATTTGTGAGAGATTATATTGTTTGTACATGGGTACCTCATCAGGCCTTGTTTTTCAAGACCCATCATGCATTCCTTATTTTTTATGCATTATCATTTTTTGGGGTTTTAGCTACTTCCTAAGTTCATAGTAAAGGGGGGTGTTAGAGTAATCATGCATTACCTAATAATTAATTAATCTTTAATTGATTATTATGCTAATTTATTCTCATGTACTTAATCTAAACTTAGGAGTATTTTTTTTGTTAACTAGAGAGCTATTATTAGATCATTATGCCTCATCACATAGGATGACGACACTTGTCATGGTCTAATCCCTTTATCATTAATGGTTGCTCTTATAAAGCACACTCTCTCTCTTTGTATTCTTTTATTCTATAATTTTTTCTTGTTGAGGATATAGAAAATCATTATTTGCAACTCTCTTGTGTGGAAGGTGTTTTTGTTTGTTGTTTGATCTTGTGTCTCATGTTATTCACAGTTCTAACACTATATAATGGGGATCCTAGAAGTAGAATGAGACATGTCAAAACCAAGAAAGTAGTGTAACAATCCCAAGTCAAGCATCAAAAACCTATCTTGAAGTATAGTTTTCATTGGCACAATGGATGGAGCTGAAATCCGCATGATCAATAGGTCATTAACATAAAGAAACAAAAAGAGGAGAGAAACTTTCTACTACAAAATGTCAACATTCGAATTAGAATGGTTACAAAAAAATCCAACAGAGATAAGGAAGTAATTTATCTTGGCATACCAAGACCAAGAGGCCTATTAGAAGCCATAGATAGATTTCTAAAGTTTTGAAACCAATGACAATTCATGTAGAAACCCTTATGATTGTTTTGTATATATCTCCTCCTTAGGGGCTCTGTGAAGAAATGCATTATTCACATCCATTTGGTGAACCTCCCAAAAATGTGTTGTAGTAACAGCATGTGTGAATCAAATGAAATTCATATTTACTAAAAGTACAAAGACATCAAAGTAATCAATACCAAGAACTTGGGAAAAACCTTGCAATTAATTATGATTTATACTTATTCACTAACCCATATACTGCATATTATGTTTGATAGATCCACTTGCATTAAACAAGTCCCCTTTCTTTAGGAAGGGGATAAGTTATGAAGTGTGGTTTCTAAGTAAAGAAAAATTATCTTCCTTCATAGCAATATACCACTCAGGAAAGCTTGATTCCTCCTAAAATTACTATGGATTAGAAGCATTAGAAATGAAGACATGTGGAGACTCCTAAAATTGTGAATGTATCTACCTGGTGTTTGATGGATTCCCAACCCAATCATCTACAACATAGTGTCTACGGAGCCCAAAGTAAACTCGAAGTTAGAGATTAAAGAGGAGAATCATCAACCTCTATATGATGGATAGGAGAGGGAGGAGGTGAATCATCATCATCACTCTCATCATTAAAAGTATAGAAAGAGGACTCCTCAAGATCAAGAATCTACCTAAGAGAGTCTCAAGCCCAAGTGACTCCAATGTGATTGTAGAACAAAAATGACAAGTGTCAAGAATGGATCGAGCAGAGCCCTCCTCAAATCAAAAAATTATCTCAATGAATAGCTCATGTGTAGTAGGGTGGGGCGCAACTAATAATCCTTAACACCATTTGGATAACCTACAAATGCATAAGGCCTGGTTTGCAAATTCATGGTCTTATGTTTTTGTACAAGAATATGGGCCCATGTGGGAGAACCACAGACTATGAATTTTTCAACTATTGGTTTATAACTTCTTCAAGCTTAGAAATGAGTGATTCTCTTCAAGGCTTGATGAGGAATGTAGTTTTGGATATAACAAACATAGTCTATGGATTTCACCAAATACTAAGGTGCAAGATATTTGGAGTGACCCATGTAGTTTTCTATTTCCTTCAAAAATTCTTCTTTCATTCTGCAACACCATTTTGGGAAGGGGTGTACTAAATTGTGTGCTATAAATCAATCCCCTCTATAGTACAAAAATTCTAAAAAATGATGGTTGGAATTCTCACCACCATTTTCATTGCACAAAACCCTGATGGTTTTCCTTGACTATTTATATGCAAAAATTTAAACTCTTAAAAGTGCTCAAAGACCTCAAACTTCTATTTGAGAAAGTACACCAAAGTATACCTAAAAAAATTATCAATAAATGTCAAGACATATTTGGCCTTATGAAGGAAGGGTATAAAAATGGCTTGAATAAGTCATTATTAACTGACCCTAATATCTATAAATCTATTCATTTCTTACCTTTGTCAAAATTTTCTTTGGGATGTTTACCAAGAATTCATCCCTAGAAAACACTATTAGAAAAGTGAATAGAAGGAAACCTTGCAACCATACTCTATTGGCTCAGTTGTTATCTCCTTGTTATGGATTTTTATCCTTTATATTCTTTATCTCATTGATATCCTTGGCTCAATTGTTATCTCCTTTATGTAAGTAGTATTAGATAAAGGTTTTTGATCCTTTATCTTCTTGTTATGGTTATTTTTTTGTTTCTTGTCCTTGTTTCTATATCCATTTTGTTCTTTTATGTCATGGTTGGATGCTAAGACATGTGACAGTGTGGATTTTACAATGATCATCTAAATGAGCTTATATTGTTCCCTAGTGAGAGAGAATACAAATTCATCTAGAGATGGCATAGTTGACTAGGTTCCTAGAGCACTCTTAGTGGCATGAAAGGTAGAAACAAAGACTAAATAGTCAAAACAAAGATTTTAGAGAATACTAAGGACTAATTGCAACTATGATCTATTGTAAGATGTGTAAGATCTCCTAGAAAGGAAATAATGTGATAAGAGGGAGTTATTATGGATTTTTAAAGAATCATGGAGTATTTATGGAAAAGGCAAGGCAATGACTACTTTTGCGTGCAGGTTTGGTCTAGTGGTAGTTTGTAACTACCTATAAATCAACTAAGATTCATTTGGATATTGAAATTTAGTCCTAAATATGTATTCCTAAACTAGCTAGTAATTTCTAGCACATAATTTTAGAAACCATTCATGGTTTATGGTTTTGTACATGCCTATATATTGAGTGTTCAAGTTGGAGGTATTCTCATAATATTTGATAGGTACCATTATTTAACCAAAATATATGTAGCACTATATTGATTTGTGTGATCTCCTACGAATACTTGATCCTAGAGTTGTATTGCAACTATTAGTGTTATTAAGTGATAACTTTAAGAAAAGGACCCTAAAAAAACATAAAATCCTAGCAAATCTTTCTCAAAAGCTCATCTATATAAAATAGGATATCTCTAAAAAGATACACAAGGCTACTTATTTATAGGAAAAAAATATCGGGAAAATCAAAAATAGGATTTCCCCCAAAAGAAATGAATTTTAATTTTGAAATCTATACAGTAAAAAATATAGTTGAAGGTTGGAAGAAAATGGAGAGGGACTAACAAGTGTGAACATAAATACCCCTCATCAATTGTTGGAGTACATTCAAGATGGGTATAATATACTCATCTTTGAATTTCAATTCTTCACTCTACATATGCAATCACTAAGATGGTTGAATGTCTTGTTGACACTTGTAAAGGGGCTGTTAGGATTTGAATGCTTCATGGTACCCATATGTAGAATGGTTGAAATTATTAAAGAGCCTATTGAATTCATGCCTAATGTGAATTTTTACAATTAAAATTCTTCAAAATTGTCATTCAATGCCTAAAATTCAAAATTGGATGTTGGGACTAATTGCTATCAAAATTGGTCAAGAAATGGGTTACATTTCTCACAATCCATTGGATTAGATTTGTAATGGCATATCAAATGACTTGCACATTCACAACTCACTATTATTGAGAATTCCTTTTAGCTCTATTGGAATATTAGATCAATATATAAACTAATAGTGTACAACATAACCATACCTTATTAACCCTACCACCTGTTGAGACTACAAAGTCACCCAAATTGACCAATGGTACAATCACTTACCAATAGCTCCAAGAAAGATTATGGCATTGCATAAATCATTGGATCAAAATGGATCATATGCCCAAGAGCATAAAAATTCTGACAACACTTATGGATAGAAAGAGCCCATCACATAGAAATTCCTAAAGCCGTCAAAACCACATTAATCTCTCTGTTGAGTTCAAAGAAGCAATAATAATCTCCCCTATCAATTCCACCAACAAAATCTTAGAGTCACTCAAATTTTCTGACAAACAACACTTTAAGTCAAAGGGAATATAATGATAATTCCAAGTAATCCTACAATCTCTTTCATCCTTGACAAACTTTTGACTACAAACTCTGTTGTTACTAACATCCTTTGACATCAATGACAACCTATGTTCAACAATATCTTCCATAGGGGGAGAAAGTGAAGAAAATGCTAGAGTGAAGAAATCATTCTAAAAGTTCTTTTGGTGGTCCAACATTTTGTTTTTTTCCATCAATGACAAAGGGGGAGATAACTTCAAGAAGGAAGGCCAAATGGTTGGTGCAAACACCTTAAAGATAATTTAGTGGCTTGTAGGGCCCAAGGCTAATATGTGTCACTGACACACTTGGGAACCCCTTGAACCAATAAAACTACCATGTCTCACACATCAACCAATAGGAGGAACCCCCATAATTCTTCCTCATAAAAAATATCAAATAACTCTCATTGACTATCAAATCAAAGTGGATAGTTGGTGAGAGCTTGAGGCACTATGAGCATACAAATCACTCAACCTCCCATAGACTATTAGATAAGAAGAATCAAATGGTCAATGGAGGCCAAGATCTAAACAAACAAAGCACTCCACCTGTAGCAACTTAGAATAGGGCCATCATGAACAAGAACTTGAAGCTCGATCTCGACAAGGAAGAATGATCATTAATATGGTGAGGAAGGGACCAAAGCATGTAGGGATGAAATAAGGCCTTGTAAAGATATCTAGGATCAATAATTTAAACAAAGATCCAAGAAGAATCTAACATGGAAACAATGGAGCTTGGTAGAGAGCGAGAATGGAGCTTTAGTCAAATTGTCTCAATTCGGTTATTAAAAACAAGACATCAAAACATCAAAAAAATCTAACAAGAAAAAAAATAGAGATGAAAAGAATTGAAAAGAAAAATTAGAATACAAAATTACACTACAATTGGAATGAACCCACAATAAATGAAAATTGAAAATTGAAAATTGCTTGCATATGCAAGTTTCACCATTAAAAAAGTTAGCCTGTTTCTAAGATGAAAGAGTCTCATTATATGAAATCAGTCATGGAGGAAAATTTGTTAAACAGAATCGTCCTATTTTAATGTTAGAAACCATATCTAAGAAATATAAGAGACCAACTTAAAATCTAGTTAACTTGTTTGCTAAGCAACTTCTCCTTCCAAGGGCTATAGATATGGATCTTTGACCATAAAAAACCACTTGGTAAGGATGAAATTGTCTTATCAAGTTAGGCTCGATGAAGTCCTTTGACTATAAAGAATTTATGACAAAGGAAGATATAGTTTTATCCTGGGAAGGTTCCATGGAATCCTTTGACCATGGCTAAAGAAGAAATACATTATCTAGCAAGAAAAATCGATGCTCAGAATACTTCTGCTTTGAGGATTTTGCTCTGGTTTATATTATATTATATTAGTGAAGAGGATGGGCAGCTGTTTAATATATTCCAACGATAAGAACACATCGCCTAGCCAGATTGGATAAGAGTGGGAAGACTTTTCTGCTGTCAATGGCAACTCACTCAGGAAGATTCAAGGTTTAGTTTTGACAGGTTGGCATATGCTGCTATGGAAACCCAATTGCAATACTAAAATCCATCACTTGTAATGTAATTCATTGAAGCAAAGCTTACAAGGAAGCAATGGGTTCTGGGTTGGTTCTAATTTTCTTTGAAGTTTTTTTTTTTTTTAATTTCAATATAAATTATTTTTTAAAATTTCTTGCTGCTGCTGTGAAATCAGAAATTGAAATTTTATAAATAATTATAAAAGATAATGGGATTGAAGATAAAATTTAGGGTAATATTATAAAGGAAGATAACATTTTTTCTAAACTATATTTAAGATTAATTTAATAAGATGAATACACGTTATTGTAATTGATAATTATGATTATTTTAGGAAAGTCAATTTGAAGTAGGTAGGGATACTTAGCTTGATGATTGAAACTTGAATTATCTTTAGTTTGAAAATTGCATCTCTATCTATGTTTTATCTCAATTTTTGCATGAGGCTTGTGTCTCTACCTAGATCAAGTCCAAACCGTTGGGTCACTTTTACATTCATAAAGTTTTCCTCTAATGCATGGATATAATCTCCTTAATTTTACAATCTCGTACTTTAATTCACTAAGTCCACCTTTGCGCTCACTGAAGGTGGAAAGGAGATGATTTGGTTGTAGTGACTATTGGGTGAGTTGGGATTCAAACAAAATATTTTCACTCTTTTTTGTGATAGCAACATCGCTATTCATTTGGCAAAGAACTCGGCCTTTCATAATTGGACCAAGCATATTGAGTTGTGATATCACTGAACATCCAAATTATACTTGAAGAGGGCAAACTGAAAGTCGAGAAAATTGATACAAAGGTGAATTTGACGAATGCATTGACAAAGATAGTACAAAGGGAGAAGTTCGAGTTTTATAGGACTTCTCTCGGCATTGTCAAGATGTGAGAATAAGATGAAGTGGGGGAATATCTCAAAAGTTTTATGTTGTTAATTATCCAACAAGAAGAACACCTTTAGAGGCTTGCTAGATTACTAGAGGAAAAGTTCTTGGTCAACCATTAAAAAGGGCCAGCTATGCTATCACACTAATCATTGAAAATAGCAAGCTTCAAGCATGCAAACACACCAGAGTAGTGTGATACATAATTAGTTTCTATTTAGGTGCTTCAATTGAAGTGTTCTTAATAAGTCCCTTCTTTATATGTAAATGATATTCAATACTTTTTGATGTTCAAAATGAATGCAAATGAATGCCTTTAAATACAAGTGCAAAGCATTAAATCACACAACATGTGTTTGGTAAAGTCTATGTGGATTCTATTGAATTTGAGTTTTAAAATTGTGGGGGTTAGATTTGCAAGTGCAAGGTGGATTATATGCACATGGGATAGATTTGTTAAATTTTTAGAGGAACACAATTCAAATGTAATCATTAAGTTATGGATAAAGGATATGAGATTGTCTGTAAATAGAAGAGTAACACATGGGGGAATGAGCCTATTTTTGAAAAAATATGTCATTTGTCAATAGGTAAATGCATAAAACAATTCTCTCAAACAAAACACTAAATTAAATGGGAATTGGCATGGTATATGTTGTGCAATTTTGATTGTGTCCTATCAAATGTTTGAATCATTTGAAGTAGAATTTTATTTTTCAAAATGATCATGGTCAAAATTTACCAAGGTGTTTTGAGTTAGTTCAAAATTTTCAAAAAAATCATATGTTCTAAATCATAAAAAATAAAATAACATGGAACACTTATGGAATTTTATAGATTTTGTGAAATTGCATAGAGAATCTAAAATCTCATTTGCAAGTTAAAAATGGGGAAGCAAGGGTTGTATGTATTTTTGTATTTTTTATAAAACTACAAGTGAAACATAAAAGCTTGATAACATTCATATGAGTGAAAAATCTGAACCTACATGCACTTTTGTAGTTTTTGAAAGGTGTGACAAAACCTTAAAACCTTGCCAAAGAAAATAACACTAAGTATATTTATTGCAAGCTATTTTTTCCCTAATTGCTTTGCAACCTCATTAAATGTGTTTATAAGTTTAAATTTGAAACTCATTTCCATGTCAAACCATCAATCTCCTCTACAAGTTCAATCTCAATTCTTTCTTTGCTTCACTTTGTGCGATTTTTTTTTGGGTTGTAAACCCATCTGAACTTCCTTAACTAAATTCATTTTTTCCAACAAACACTGTCGCAACCTATGTGTCATCATTCTCATTTCTATTCAATAATAATGTGTCCTTGTTGCTACATATCCCCACTCTTCTAAGTGTGTTGAAATATTAAACCACATTTACCACTTCTAATTCCACTAGGTAAGTAGGAAACTAAATATATTCATGCATTTAAAAATCCTTACTAAATTAAAATAAAAGATGGATAAATCAATTAGTTTCCTTTTAAATGTGTATGTAAAATAGTGAAAATAAAGACTTTTCAACCTAGTCTAACACTAATAAAGTAGTTAGGATGTTTAGCTTGATAATTGAAACTTGATCTTTACTTTGAAAATGATATCTCTTTCTGTAATATCTTAAATTTTGTACAAGGCTTGTGTCTCAACCTAGGTCATGTCCATGCCTTTGGGTGACTTGTACATTCATAAATTTGTCCTCTAATGCATACATATAATCTCCTTGGTTTCACATTCATGTTCATTGAAATTCACTAAGTCCACCTTTGTCTACTCTAATATCCACCAAATAGTGGTATATAAGAGTACCTTTAAAGGCTTTCTAGATCATTAGGGGACAATTCCTTCTTGGTCAACCATAAAAAATGGACTAGCTATGAAATCATGATAATCATTGAAAATAGCAAGCTTCAAACATGTAAATGCATTAGAGTTGTGTGATGTAGAATTACTTTCTATTAAGGAGCTTCAATTGAAGTGTTCCTAGTATGTCCCTTATTTAAATGTGTGATATACAATAATTTTCAATGTCCTGAATGAATGTAATCTAATGCCTTTAAATACAATACATAGTATTAAATCATATATGTGTTTGGTCAACTCTATGCAAGAAAGGAATGGGTGAGAATTGATCAAAAATTGAATTTGAATTTGAAAATTGTGGGGGTTAGAATTGCAAGTGCAAAGTGGATTATATGCACATGGGATGGATTTGGTAAAATTTTAGAGAAACACTATTCAAATTTGATCATTTTTTTCTTTCAGCACATATATGAAACTTTTTGTTATGGTTCAAAGTTTATGAACAAATTAGTAAACAACTATCCTTTAGCCGTTAAGTTCAAATAAGTGCATTAAGAGGCATAATAAATGAGAAATATAGTATAAATGTGGATAAGGTATAGATAGAGGATGTGAGGCTATCTATAAATAGAAGTGTACAACACGTGGAGAATGAGCCTATCTTTGAAAAAAATTATACTATTGGTTGATATATAATGTATAAAATAATTCTCTCAAAAAAAGCATTCACCATTTGTAAATATGTAAAATATAAATAACTCTCTCAAAAACTCTAAACTAAATAGGAATTAACATGGTATATGTTTTGGTGAAATTTTGCTTGTGTCATCAAATTTTTGAAGTCATCTAAAGTGTAGTCTTGTTCATCAAAATGATCATAGTCAAAATTTACCTAGGTGTTTTGAGTTAATTATTCAAAGATTTCAAAAAACCATATGAGCTAAATCATTAAAAATAAAAATAAAAAGTGGAACACTTATGTAATTTTGTAGTTTTTTGTGAAAATACATGGAAATTCTAAAATCTCGTTTGCAAGGTCAAAATGGGAAAATCAAAGGTTGTATGTAGTTTTGTAGTTTTTTTTTAAACTAAAAGTGAACCATAAAAACTTGAGAGCATTCGTATGAGTGAAGAATCTAAACTCACATGCACATTTTTGGTTTGTGAAAAAGTGTAATAAAATGTGGAAACCTTGTCAAATAAAATAATACTAAGTGCATTTATTGCAAGTCACTTTTTCAATAATTGCTTTGGATCCTCATTAAATGCATTTACAAGTTTGCAAGGTCAAAATGGAAATTTAAGGGTTTATGTAGCTTTGTAATTTTTGCAGACTAAAAGTGAACCATAAAAACTTGAGAACATTCATATGAGAAGAATCTAAACTCACATACAATTTTGTAGTTTGTAAAAAAATGTTGCAAAACCTTGAAACCTTGCTAAAGAAAATAACACTAAGTGCATTTATTGCAAGTCATTTTTTCCCTAATTACTTTGGAACCTCGTTAAATGTCTTTATAAGTTTAAATTTGAAATGCATTTGCATGTCAAACCCTCAATCTCCTCTATATGTTTAATCTTGATTCTTGTTTTTTTCTCTTTATATCATTTTTATTTGTGTTTGCAAACCTATTTCAACTTTCTTAGCTTCTTTTATTTTTCCTAAAAAAAATTGTAGTCTCTATGCTTTTATTATCATTCCTAATTGGTGAGAATTTATCCTTGTAACTACATATCCCCACTCTTCCAATTGTATTTAAATCCTATACCACATTTACTACTTCTAATCCCACTTGGTAAGTAGGAAACTAAACATATTCATGCATCTAAAAATCTTAACTATTGGAAGAAAAGAAAATATGGATAAATGGGTTAGTTCCATTTTTTTAAATGTGTATGTAAACTAGTACAAATAGAAACTTTTCAACCTAGTCTAACACTAAGAAATATAAAACTAGAAATAAAGATGTGATGTGTCAAGGAGAGAGGAAAATACAAAATGGGAATAGATGCACCTATATTATGATAGTAGAACAACTAGAAATGATTAAGTGAATCAAAAGATAGCCAATAAAATTTGAATATATCAAGAGGTAGGGTCAAATGCACTAGGTGTAGCAATATTGACCTTGAGATAAAGTGTAGTATCAAGCACCTAAATATTGAACCTAGATAGAAAATCTACTAAAAATATTAGAAGAAGCTAAAATGATTGTCAAACCTTCCCATGTTGTTCTAAGACAAACATAAGTAGAGAAATTAGAAGACAACTATTAACCAAAATTAGTACAAATAGAAATGGAGAATTAAAACCTAAAAACTTAATAAAAATTGATGAAATTGTAGGGGGGAGCTAGAGATGATAGGAGGAAACTCCCTATGACATTTGTAGGCTTATTTGTGTGGGGGGCAATAATTTTGACCTAGGGTAAAAATGGAGTGTTGGGTGACTAATTATTGACTTAGGGTGTTATGAACTTACTTAGAGTTGTTTTATATCTTAGGGTTTATTTCTTATAATTTCAAGAACTTTTTGTAACTACCATGCCTATCAAAAATACACAATTTTTTCTATATTTAACTTGCAAATAAATTTTATTTCTTTTATGTAGAAACCATAGAAGTTTCCTCAATCAACTCCATAGTGGGTATTCAACCATGAGTCCACATGAAACATAATAATAGAAATAATAAAATTAGATCTAATATATAATAAACATGTAAATGCAAAGAAAAGAAAAAAAACCGTAATTTGGAAACAAAGAGAGAAAATGGAAACTAAAAGGAGAAATAAATGGGGTATCAAATGGAAACAATAAGGATAGAAAGGGATATGGGACTAAGAGGGATGAGAGGAGATAGATAATGAGGGAAGATATGTAAAAATTGGGTAAAGTTGAAAGCAAATTGCAAAGATCAAAGGGATATGGTAGTGGAAGAATGAATAGATAGATGGGACCACACAAAAGGCTATTCCAATGCTCCAAATCATTGTAAAAACAAACTCCAAAGATTCAAAGAAATTTTTCAAACTTTTAAAATAATATAGCAATATAATGTAATTAATAAAAGAGGGTAAATGTTTGTGACATGTCTTAATGAGGGAAATAAGACCCTATTTATATATTTTTAGATAAATTTGAGGTTGGAACAAGAGGAAACTTAGTAAGTTGGCCTAGAATAATCTCACATTTAATTTTAGAAGCTAGAAAGGGGTAGGTCAAACTAGTGGGTTGTATTTCATCCATGTCTTGAGGGAGCTCAAATCTTACAAGAATGAAGAGGGGGTGAAATGAAGAAGATTGGTGGTTGTTTCAAGTGATATATAATTACAATTTTTTAGATATGAAAGAAATAAGGGGAAGGGTAGGCTACATGTGAAAGGGGTAAGGATAGCATTGAATATTTGTGGAAAGTGATAGCTATCACCTAGGAAATGGAAATAAGGTTTGTGTAAGGGTGAAGGGACACATGAGAGAGGATAAAACACATGGGAAAGAGGTAATTGTAGATTAATAACAAGAAATAAGACTCAAAAAAAGAGAAAAACACATAGGCAAAGGGTAAAACAAAGATGTGAGAATAAATATTAAAAGGGGGCAAAAGGGAGCACTAAGGGGTAAGTTCATAGATATTGGGGACAAAAAGGGAGTCAAAAGTGACCACTTTTTTCTTGAAACCAACTAAACTTGAACTTAGATGCAAAGAGTCCACACAAAAATGTTGCTATTTTTATCACTAAAATATAACATAGTATTCGATGTGCACTCCATTTTTTGTTGTGCTATGTATTTTTCAAAGCAATTGGTGAAAAGATAACTAAGAGATAACACTACAAATTATATATTTCTTATTGAAATTTTTTTTACATGACTTTTCAAAGAATGTGCATCTTAAAAACTACATTACCAAGTGTGTGTGTACCACATGACTTCAACCAAAATAATAAAAAATAATAATAATAATTTATATAGAATTAAGTGTAAAACAACCTTAATTTTTTTTTTTTTTTAAAAAGAGAATAAAAATATTAAATTAAATTTAAGAATTATGTTTCACATAAATACAATGTTATGAAATATGTAATGTCATTATTAGGTTATATTTTTTTTTATAGTGATATATATAACTTGTAATATACAAATTTTCTTTTGCATGTGTTCCACGAGTAAGAAGTGAATGTAGATCTTCGTATAAAATTAAAAATTATATTTCACATGAATACAATCTATTATGAAAATGTACTCTTCACATAGTTATATGTACTCTTCCAATAAATATGTATAGCTTGTATTATACAAATTTATAATTAAATATGTTATAATGGGAAGCACTGGACATATCTAGTTGTTATCGTACTAGTTGAATTTACATAGCACGAAGATGCTTTCAATAGAGAGATCTATTTTCATAAATTTGGTGATTGTTGATTTCAATCTTGCCTCATTATTGTATATATCATTTCCACTTAACATAATGAAGAGGAATTGGTTAAAAAGAACACTGTTGATGATCTCTTCACTACCATTTTATACTTATTGGTTGAACTATAGCATATACAAGTCTTGTGTAGACATACCAATGAGGTTAGTTGATACCTCTTCAAAAAGCAACAACCCATATAGAACCCATACATTCTTCTAACTTGACTTAAATTGCATATCTATAATTTCATTCTTCAAATGTATCATGACACTTTTGAACAATACCATGTTCCATCCTCATTTTCTAGAGCTATTGCCTTGCATTGTTTTCTCTCTAACACAATGAGTCCAACTAAGTAACATAATGAATTAGATTTGATGAAAATTATTATTTTTATAATGTGTTGAAGGGCTTATGTTATTTTTATAGAATCTTCATGAATATTGCTCAGTATCTTTCTCATAAGAAGCAAAGGCACATCTAAATGGTTTGTTAATGATGAGGTTATTCTATTCCCATCTTGGTCAAACCAAAAATTTAGTTGTTTCTTATATATCTAAGATAATAAACAATTGGGTGGTAACTAACATGTTTATCACCTTTCCATTATACTCAATAAAATGAGCATTTTTATTACAATCAATGGGATGTTGCAAGTGGTACATTTCTTGGAGTTGTTCACCTTACCAATTATCAATCCCCATAAATTCATTCATAGTGGAGGTAGACATTTTAGCAATTTGATGCTCCTCCTAAGAACTTCTATAACATCCTTTCTACTTATTATAGAGCTTGCATGTACATAGACATCAACATCAATAACATCAACAAGGGGATCATTGTTCTTATTCACAATGTCATTAATGAGTATGACATAGAATTGGTGTTTTGGAATAGAGGGGTCTTAAAAAAGATAGATTTGAGTCCTTATATAAAAAAATCAATTTGACTATTTAACTTGTAAATCCTATTGGAATTTTTAATGGTTCCACCAAGCAATGTATAGATAATCTCAACATGAACTTGCCTATAATGAACATCTAAATTTTCATTGAAGCAAGTGATGCGAACTTCAATGTGTTGTCTATCTATAATGTCAAAGTTAAACACTTGACCATGAATCTTTGTATTGAACTAGTGGATTGCCTTCCTCAAATAAACATGCCCTTTTATCATCTACTTAGTTTGAAAGGGATTCAAACTCTTTAACGCAAATAATAGTAAATAGTAATATTAGTGATACATGTTAATAGTTCAAAACAATAATATTATTTTTTTGAAAGACCATTGAAGAAGTTGTCTTGCCTTGAGTTATAAATAGTAGGTGAGATGAACTATAGATCTCTGATAGATCATCTCTTAAGTTATACAATAATTAAACTTCATTAGGAGTGTAGTTTGCTTATGAAGTATCAACATAAAAAGGTATTTTGTTGAGTCGACTCCACATCCAAACTTTGTATACTTATAACTTAGAGATGTAATAGCATATCCAAGTTTTCTTTGTTCATCGATTGGATTGTATTGCTAATCAATGAGTAAGACACAACTTGAGAGGCTAAATATTCATAGAAATAAAATTGGTAGACAAGTAATAGTAGTTGTGCAACACGTCATTAATTATTTCAAATCATAATGATAAATCAAATAAATTTATTTAAATATTTAGAACTTTATAAATTTTACAATTTTCTTATAAATAAATAGAATAAGCAATTGTAAGTTGATTGTTTCATAAGCATACAACCATTTTATGGGATTATGTTTTTTTTAACAATGATCTTATAAAAATGTAAGAATACAAGGCATAAAAGTAATGATTGTGGCTCTTCTCAAATGGCCCCTCAACAAAACATTGTGGTGTAAAAAAATAAACTCCCAAGAAAGGAACTCCAAATGTTATGGAAGAATCATGACAGCCTTATATCTAGGAGTTTAGGGGCAAAGAATTGTCTAGATCTGGAGGGTAGAGTGATGGAGACCGAAAACACAACTCTCGCATCAGCACCACAAAACTCAGATTACATAAGACTCTGTAAACGTTGACTTCCCAAATCGACAATAACTTTGTGTTGATTTTAAAATCCATTGTACGACTATACTACATTACACTCAGAATTGAAAAGCAAAACAAATTTATTCATATATTCAGATTTCATAAAACATACATCCTCAATTCTTCTATCAACTCCATCTCCTTTGTTCTATTCAAACCTTCATCTCACCTTCAAAATGTCCCTCTGTATTCTGACACCATCTCTCTGCTTCTTTCCAAATTCGTTGTAGCCTCTACACATTTTCTCTGACCCACGTCCTTACCTTCTTCTTTCCACAGCAACCCACATTTCTATTTAGCATACAGGAGATACTAATTCTCAAGTTACGAGGCTCATGAATCTTCACCTGCTGTGAGTACACCAATTCACTCTCCTTCCCTCGCGGTTTCTCCTGCTGTTCGAGTCTGTACTGCGGCTTCTGTTCTTGTTCCTTTATCATGGCTTGGCAAGAGGGGTGGAGTTTAGACAATTTCTGCACTCGTTGCAGGCCCTTCTTCCTACGCTCGCCAAATTCCTTCCAATTTACGGTCAATCAACTTATCCACTCCTTTCTCCTGGCGTCAACATTCTATTAAAATTCATCTACTATTCTGCCCAAACACTAATCACGCACCCTCTGGAGTCGTCTTCTTCATCAATTTATTGCCTTCTACAAACCGTTATACCCCTTTCTTGCTAGTCGATGTGGCCACTATATGCATAATACATTTATTATCTGCAACTAAAACTTCAAGCACCCCCAGCATTAGCGCCCTCCCCGGCTTGCCCCTATACTCTTAATCGGCTTTTCCGCCCCTGTTCCTTTCACCCGCGCCCTCCATCTCCTCTTATGGCACGTTTCTCCACTCTTGACCTGTTCTCTTATTTACAATTGACATTTGAATATGCAAATAATAGGAGCACGCCTACTTTTATTTCCTGGCGCAACCTTTTATTGCTCCAATCTGTGTGAAGTCTGGACTCCACTCGTGGAATCTGCCAGGCATCTGAAATTCAAAACAGAAACAAATCAAAAGTGTATAAATCTCCTCCTTCCTTGCGCGGTTGCCTTTTCCTTCTCCACTCCCTTGCTTCTAAATTGGCCTCTTCATCACTTTGACCTGCATAATCTTTCTCTCCGTGGCACGGCTAAAGGGAGTTTTGCATCTTCTTACATTCCCGCCTCCCTCACTCCTTCAGCCGCGCCCTCAGTCCCCCTCTCTGGCGTTCTCTTCTTGTCTTCTTTTAATGACAGTATGCGGGGTCTCTTTATCTTCCTGTGTCTATTCGCTAGTCTCTTGCATTTTTTTAGAGTGTATTTTAGTCTTAACTTCTGTTTCTTCGAATACTCTTCATAACTTTTCTTTCCAGTAACTGTGGATCCCATCCATATGTGGGAAAATGAAGATAAATTGTCCATTTCTTATTAACAAGTAATCATATGAAATCAATTGACTTCAATACATCAAAGTTGAAGAGGCGAATCAAAGTATTGCTCAAATTTGCCCCAAACGATCATGAAATCGGAATCAAACCAAAAATCAAATCGAAAAGAAACCAAAAATCAAATCGAAAAGAATAAATTCAAACCAATTTTATTTTATGCTGATCGCCTATTGACCCCGGATGCTCCTGCATCATAGAGTTACTCAACCTAAGAAGGGACTAGTAGAGTGACTCACCCTAAGAAGGGACTAACTTGAGCTACTTCACTGAAAACAAGTCTCTTCAAGTGATCATGGTTCACCCATACGTGTTGTTTGCTAAAAACAACGAATTATAGATGGGCTTAGTTCACAAGCTCGAGATGTCAATAGAAAGGAGCTCGTGACACAATAGGAGACAATAGCTTGCTTCAGTATTTTTTCAATAAATTGGATGGCATTAGATTTATTTGGGGGCATCAACTCAAATCAAAAGCAAATAAACTTCAAATCAAGGCTCAAGAAATGATTGATAATGGAGCTCAATGGATGATGGCAAGCTTTCTCTCTTGCAAAAGAAGAGGGATTACAATAGAGGATTGATATTCACTTTGAATTACATTTTGAGATATTTTGTCATGAAATTTACTTGTAATTTTACATTTGACCTCCAATATTTTTCCGGTTTTGTATCATTTTTATCTTTAAATTTGTGCTTCCTTGGGCTTCGCTTCAAGGATATCAATTTCTTTATATTTGCATCTTAGTTTGGGTGAGGGCTCTAATAGACCCCTCGAGAACTTTATCTAAAATACAATCATTCTATATATACCTCGACAATCCAAAGATAACTTGTAATGGTAGGAAGAGAATACTCTAATCGAATTTTTAATCAACTTTTACGGATCAAATCAAATTTCTCTTCCATTAGTACGATAACTTGTCAATGTACATTTTTTAACAATTGTACATTTAACTCTTAACTCATTATAGGTTATTTTAAATTTGCATAACTGTTTTTTTTATAAAACAAGATATGATAAATGATTAAAAAAAATAAAATAAAAATCTTGAGAAGTGATACATCTTGATACTACTCTAACTTAAGCACCAAGTGACCTCAACCTAATGGAAAACTCCATGGTTAAACAAGTTTGAGCCAGAATAGGTACTAGGATGGGATGCCTCCTAAGCAGTCCCAATTCTTTGCCACTATGAACATCATGAAACCGAACTACATGAGCGATAATTGAAATGAAAGATTAGGAACTACGGATCTCTAAATTTGACTTAAAAACTAGATGATTAAATCCTCACATAAATATTATTATTGGACAGAAGACCCATTCTAACAAAATATCAATTCAAAATGATACACCAATATAGTCCTAAAAACACGCACAGGTAGCCACCATGCAAGTTTCATTCAAATGTGAGAATGTTGAAAATAAAGTTCAATATGGCAGAAACTGTATATACAATGTTAAAGTGGATGTTAAGTAGAAAGTGTAGATTCGTTTTAATACACAATCCAAGTTGCCGTTCAAAAATGTCTACCTTAACTACAAAAAGAATGATAAAATGCATTTTGCTTAAACCAACTGCCATAAAGCATAAATTTACCATTTTGTGTTTTGCATAGTTAAAAAACTTTGACATTTTATAAGTGAAGCAAAGCAAACTCAGAGAATACAAGTACAAATAGCTTATACCATCTAAAACAGAGCAGCTTCACTATTTTCTATGTATATTTTCTGAACTAAAATCTTTTCAATTTTGAACTGTTTTGTTTTTCTATGTATATTGTCTGAACTAAAATCCTCTCAATTTTGACCTGTTCTATTCAAAAACATAATCACAATACCACCTGTGAGCACACAAAAACACTGTTTTTATGCATTTTGTGAATCAAAAAACCTTGTTTTGAATACTGTTTTTTTTACTCATTTCCCAAATTTTACAGAGAAATGGCTTATTAAGCTAATATTTGCTTAAAATATGTTTTCATCTAGGGAAGAGAAAAGTTCACATAAATTTGTGAACTGAAAAAAAAGTTTACAACACAACAAATAAGGTCAAGTACCTGGCAAAATAAGTTTTTTGTCACGGAAGTGATGCACAGGCCTTGATATCAGCTACTAAGTGATCTGCTTCTAATTATCACAAAGCCATTTCTCAGGATTCGTTACCAATTAAAACTATGTTTGAATAATAAAACACATTCAGGCAGACCATTATCAAAATCTCACTTGAATCACATTACATTCAAAATCTTTCAAAATAAATCTAGTTATTCAAGTAGTAATCATAATAATCTAAGCAATATCTTAGCTGCAAAACTTCCTCGAGCTAGCTGAAACACTCTTTTAGAAGAGCCCCTAACATGACTTGAGAATAATATGTATAACAATTGAAAAGGCCTGTTAAGTGTGGGCCACTGCACTGCCAAAAGTTTCCCTAGAGTATCATAATTGAACATAAACCACCAATACACCAAAAGAATAAAATCTCAATCGCCCTTCTTCCTGAAAGAACATCCTTCAGTCAATCGTGCACGACCTCCAGTTGGCTGGCATAGCACAGTTTGACAGTTCCCACAGACAACAACTGTCTGAGAATGACTGAACACAGTGGTGCTGCATAGAAAATATAATAAAATGTCAAAATACTGAATCTTATCTTTAATCCTGCAAGCAAAATCTTTTCAAATAAAGCCACCAAATAATTATTTCTTATAAAGAACAATAAAACACTAAGAATTCAAGTCAACATACATATTGAAGCATCCTTGACACTTCACATCCTGCAACAAATAGAATATAGTCAGTTAAAGGGAATAATAATGTACCAAGGAAATCACAACCCTTTGATCTCCAATATGCTGATATTTAAATCTTAACTTGATTTCCAATATATTCTAATATTTTAAGTCTTAACTAAGATCAATACCATAAAAAAGGAATTTGGTGATTGCACAAGTCGTTTCAATTTGTGCTTCCGCTTTTCCACATCAGCTGGAGGATGAAGCAAGTCAATGTCATTAGAAAGCACCTGCAATCATCAAATAGGATTTACCATCAGCAAGCACTAGCCTTTATACATAAAGGGATACTCGTACACATGAGCTTCAAGGGTATTTTACAATCAACTAACATTTGCTGATGTTCCTGAAAGCAAGCAAACAAGATTCAATGTGTCCCTAATTAGGCCAAGGTTCATACCTTGCATGGGACCAAAAATGCTAGGCCAAATATTTTACAAACCCTGACCAAATCCCCTTAAAGATGTCGCAGCATTATTTTACCCTATTACAGACTTAGTTCACCTGCAGTTCTTTATGCACAAGGAATCAACAGATTCTCCCCCAGTCCATGCAAGACAGCAAATTCACTCACATAAAATATGATCCTACTCTATAACAAATATTTATCATATTGAGACTTGGTTAAGCTGCATTCTTTCTAATCAAGGAAAGGATTCTCCCAAGTCTATTCAAGATAACAAATTCACTCACCTAAAATCTGATACTCTATAGTATTGGCATTCTATCAGTCTCATCTCAGGTTTTCTTTTGATATTGGCCTTTCTGCGAACTATTACTAAAGCATATTATCAATATGCCATGAAAAATATGACTGGAGCCTTGTTACACATTAGCAATGGTAGTCAGCTTTCAAATACATTGTTCACCTTTATTCTGTGAAGTTTTATTGACGAAAAACTTATACCACATTAGACAACAGCAATGGAAAAAAGTAAGAAGGCAAAATGTTCCTGAGTTGGTTTCCCTTACAGGACTTGTGACTGAATCCTTAACACCAACTACATCAAAGACAAGAATGTAAACCCCTAGAGCCTGAGAACTTTTTTCTTGCAGCACTTGATACACAAAACACAAAAGCTTATATTCCAGTATCATTGTCATTAGTTTCAAAGAAAGCTAAAATCCAATAATCAATTTCTATGTAAGTTTCATTTTACTTATGTTTTATGAATGCCAAGTACAAATTCAGTGCCCTATAGAGAGAAAAGATTCGGAAACTTCAATATATGAAAAGTTTGTGTGGCAGTATGAAGTGCATCACTTAATAGGTTTTCCTATTCTTGAAGATGCCATCCCAACCATGCCAGGAAGCAGTGAGTTATTACACAAGTCATGCTTTACAGTTTTGAAAAATCGCACAGTTCCTTCTTGAAAAGGTCTATTGACAAAACTCTGATTTTGAGTTCAGAAACAGCAAACAGCAACTTCTTGAAGCAAAGGTGAAATATATATGCGATGAGTTATTACACAAGTCGTGCTTTCCAGTTTCAAAAAATTGCACAGTTCCTTCTTGAAAAGGTCTATTGACAAAACTCTGATCTTGAGTTCAAAAACAGCAAACAGCACCTTCTTGAAGCAAAGGTGAAATCTATATGCATAAGCATTTATAAAGGAAAAATGGCTACAAAATATTTAGGTGAAATGCCCTCAATGTACAATTCCCACTAAATCTCCCTCATACAAGTAACAAAGAAACAGCCTTCCAATTTGTCTTCAACCACATTAAATTCACCATTTTACAAATTGAAAGTAGGTCGAGTAGAACTTGAAGATGATAACGAAGATACAATGTTGGTAACAGAAAGGAAAAAAAAAGACTAGGCTACTAGTGCTGTAGTACATGATTTCAAAATTTGGGTGCTTCTTCTCCATATTGCTGAGGCTTGCCAAACAAACCTTAGGCCATGATCTGAGAAAGAAAACAAACAACACACCATTTATCCCTTGCTAGAAGAAAGATTCCAACCAGAACTCAGAATCTGTCAAACCTCAATGTCCCTTTATCCATCATGTAATGCTAGCATGAGCCATCACATCAGAGTCCACTCACATAACCAAATGCACGTCTGCTCTTACTCTTCCATGTGAGCATCACTTGAAGTTAATGTCGGTAATTTTTCCATTATCACTTAGATATTTCAATGAATGATTCACCAACATAGATTGACATATAATTGTGTGCTGATCCAGTGTTCTATGCTACTCAAAACAACATACATGCTATCTGCAACAGCTTTGAATGCCATCTACATCCGATATTCAATATACAATTGTGTGCATGCTCACATACACACCAGGCCCTCAATGCATGTTCATCATATTGCACTCAATTTATACCACTGGCATCATCTAACCCTTCCAATTCACAAGACAATGGTGCAGTAAGGAAGTAAGGTGATGCACACAATCAACCAGACGTGTCAGTTGTATGCTTGCTTAAAGGTTTTTAATGAACTAATTGCATAGAATATAAGTACACAAATATACAAATCAAACACACAAAAAGAGAGATAGAGGTGACCCAGAGCAGCTGGAATAGAAGCCATTTTTTAGGACAGCAGGGGGGAAGGCAATTAAAGTAATAGGAATTTTTTTCTAGAAATAGGAAATTTCAATTACTCATATATAAAGCATTCATCATATAGATTATAGAAACATATTACCTAATACCATTCACCAAATAGAACAATAGTGGTCTGCAGTTAGGAGGTTAAGGCTGGCTTCTTCTTCAGCTCATTCAAACGAGCACAAGAACTTCTTCTTGCTCTTCTAACTGTAGCAATAGCAATTAGAGGTAGCAATGTCTTGTCAAAGTTCCCCATCCCTCAAACATAGTTGCTCAATCTTGGAATAGAAGTAGTTGAGATAGGTCGAGCAATCCAATTCTCAATTAAGTATGGCCAAGCATTTTTCCACAAGTGTATTCGTGGGAACACGTGGAATGCATGTATTGATGGATTCATGTCCAGCACGTGGAATGACTTTTTGAGGGACAGGTGTAGATTACCTACATTATATGATTGATCATTTGCAATGATAAATCACACAAGCTGGAACAATGATCATCACACTTGCCAAAACTATAGTTCATGACCACACGGAGCATATTCCGGTTGTTAATAACATAACATGTCGCAAGAGTTGCCGTATTCATAGTTGTTGTTAGTTATGGCATGGCATGGCATGGCATTGAGGATAATACATATATAATATGATTCTTGGAATTGAATGGCATGGCATGGACGAGAAGTAAACAACATTAGTGAGTAGAGGGGAAGGCCAATATTATTCCCCATCCTACACGTATTCCTACCCCAACATCAATCAGAGAGAGTAGTGATTCTTGTCTATTGCATTGTATTCCATCAATGAGTAGAGAAGAAAGCGGTGTTGTATTCTGGAATTAGTGAGTGGCTGCAAGAATCTAAGTGATGTAGAATCTCGGTTGATCTCATGGCAAGACCTTTCTCTAGAGTTCAACAAGAGAACAGCATTTTCCAACTACACAAACCAAACTTTTGATCCTATGACAAGACCTCTCCCTCGACCTCCTTGACCTTCTACAGTCTCAAGAGGGCATCTTCTATTGCAGGTGGGAGGAAATTCTAGTGGTCAGAGGGTGGATATAGTTGGGATTGAATTTTAGCTATGTTTCCCTCTATTAATTCAGTCATATTATGTTTAGGTGCTTTCTAAAGACAAATAAAGGTGCAAGCACACAAGAAAGATCCAATTCAACAATCATATTATGTATAGATTTCTAGAACCAGATCAGAGAGAAGGATTCAATCCAACTACTGATTCGTTAGAAAACATCAAAAGAGAACTGTATATTGGTTGGTCCGAGGTGGGGCTACTATTCTATGTTGCTTTCTATCTATGAGTGTACAACGCATGGGCAACTTCATCATATTTACATCAATGTTGCATGGCTTCAACTCGTGTGTTAGGATGGCCCCTGCCATGATGGGTAGGAGGAGGAAGGGGTTGGGATACAAATGAGTGAATGAGACCTTGCATGTGGTTACAAGTGACACCATCTCCAACTAAAAAAAAAATCAATACTTTTTCAATTATTTTTGGGCAATTACACATGGATTGGGAATAGAACCTCATCAAGAACTATGAGTAAGTCTGCTATTGAAACCAATCCATAGTACCTACCTACCCTAACTTACCCCCATTTCCCAACTTGGTCCAACACATTTCAAATAATCCATTTTATACAACCAAATGAAGTGAGGATGAGGGCCTCATATATATCAAGGGCATTCAATTGTAAGGAGAGGGATAACCTTGAATAGAAGTTGAACCCTTCTTATCGATGTCGCAGTGGCTTCTTCTCAACCTTTATTTCAATCCAATGCCAACCATTGTGATAACAAGCTAGCCTAGGGAGAGAAGAATCCAAAGAAGGGGTGTCGCAACATAGTTCCTCACTTTTGGGTCTCCATCCTTTGTTGCATGATCAAAGTGAAGTGATTGTTATGTCCCTTGCTCCTATCATCGATACCAACAATCAAAGGAAAGCACCCCTAAGTCATTCTACTCTATGACTATCTGACCCACGTATGCCCTAGTAGGGAGGGAAAGGAAGAATGTAATGTCCCCTTTTTAGCATGCTCATGTTTGCGAATAGTTTAGCCTATAATTTTGACCCTCCTAGGCTAATAAGGATGGTTAGAGGGTCTTTTGAGGTTTGCATCATCTCCAGTGTTCAGTGATCATCAGCTTTGGGCCTTCGTTTGGCGTTCACACTATCTGACCCACGTATGCCCTAGTAGAGAGGGAAAGGAAGAATGTAATGTCCCCTTTTTAGCATGCTCACGTTTGCGGATGGTTTAGCCTATAATTTTGACCCTCGTAGGCTAATAAGGATGGTTAGAGGGTCTTTTGAGGTTTGCATCATCTCCAGTGTTCAGTGATCATCAGCTTTGGGCCTTCGTTTGGCATTCACAGGAGCTCTAGTGCTATACTTACTATTTATAGTAAGTCAAGAGACGGATGAGAGGGACCCTTACTATTTTTAGTAAGGCACTTGGTCGTATGGAGATTCACAGAGTTGACCCCCGTTTCAAGCGGTTTGATGAAATCTTAAATATTTAAGGAGTTATTAAAGTTTAAATGGCTCAAGATAATATTTAATTATTAAAAAGGCCATATTATAATGTTATAATGTTCTAACTTAACATTATAACTTGAGGGTCAATTCATCATTAAAAAGGAGGCCATATTAGTGATTAAATATTGGGCGCCAATTCCAAAGTATTTTGCGAAATATTAAAAGATGCAAGAAAATAACATTTTAATGTTATTAAATGTGCCTTTGTGGAGAAATTCGACTTTCTCAATAAGGCTTATATATTTTACTTTGGAGTCTTTTTACATTCATTGGATTGAGCATTGGTGTTGATGAGTTTTTGTTTGAGAGAGCAGGCCAAGGGTTTCTGAATCAGTTAGCCATTGGAGAACGTTAACTCTCCATTGTTGCAGCCTTTTAAAGTAGTGAAATATCTAGTGAATTAGGCATACAGGAGGGCATCATATAGATGTTACATTTGAGCATATTGGTGAAGAAATACAAAGATTATTCAAAGGTTTCAAGGTTATATGTTTGCAGATCTGAAGATTCCAGAAGATTAAGATTTAATCATTTGCAAATCAAAATTTATGCTTGCTACTACAGTGACGTGAATAGTAGCGCTACAGTACCCGTGCTACAGTGCCGCTACAGTATTATACTAATTATGTGATCACATGCTTATTTGGTCACCAATCATACACATATCTGCTGTTATATGTTACTCAGTGGGACTGCGTGGAGTTTTGATTGTGTCACTTGAGTTTCATGGGATTTCAAGGGTGGTTGGGCATATATCTTGACGCCAGTTATCTTCTGCAACAATATTCCTGTGTATCGTGAATCATTTGAAGGAGATTTGTCTTGCTAGCTCTGCCTAAACTGGTACTTATTATTGATTGAATTTGTATTTCTGAATGTATGCATATTATGAGTTGTTTCAGACCTGAAATGGATTTTGTAAGTCACTAGTAATGGCTGTGCTATGATTGAGAGTATTATGCCATTGAATCAGTCATCCTATAGTTTATTTCTGATCTTCTGTAGCTTCTAGACATAATCAGAAATCAGAAACATTATATCCTTATATGCTGCAACAGAAAACTGAGTGTGAAAACCTGTAATCAGACCTCAGTTATTGTCTTCTTGAGCATGCATAGGTCTGTTCTTTATTTCTGAGCATTGCTGTGGTGTTCTAGTTATAAATTGTGCTCAGAACTACTTCATATGAGGCTGTCCTACATTTCATACCATATTGTTATCAGCTATTAATAGCCAGTTAATGGATGTTGTAAACCCATACCACTGCTGTATAATCCTGAGTTTAGACAATTTCATGTTTGCTCTTAGTTATTGCTCAGTCTAGGTTGTTCAAATCTGAAACTTGTCTTGAAACCTGTGTATCATGCTCAGTCAATGAAAGGAAAATGAATTGTGAAGGATCGGTAATCAGATTGCTTAAATGTTCCATTTGAATATTATTGTTATAGTGATATACATGCAATGTAATATGGAACATCAAGCAAACTAGCAAAATCGCAATAGAGTTTGTTCTCACCCGGGGTGGGACAATACAAAGAACCTCAAGTGCAAAAATATAACAATCAATGATGCAAGTGCCTTTCCTTCCCTCTCTTATCTATGTAAAAGAAATTGAATCCAAATCCTTTTGATAAATTGAGACAACAAGCTCTTTCCATTCACTTCACAGTTGTAGGGAAATAACATCCTTACCCTACTCATTTGGGATAAATCAAGGTTAGCACTCATCTAAACTAAGTGAAGGTTAGTGTGAGGCTAACTACTCACCCAAGACAAATCAAGGGTAAGGATATTGAATGAGGGTTTTTCCTAGCATGGTTCAATCCATAAGCATTGATCTATGCTTTCTCAAATGCCCTATCCTCTATAGTTCTCACTTCAATTTATAAGGAAGGGAGAAGATCTTTTTATCTAGGAACCATCTAAAACTTGAACCATCATATATTTTCAATGATGGGCCCCTAAGGCCCAACAATGTGGATGAAATCCCCATATTGATATAGGGAGGACATTGATCTGAGTATTTCACCACTAATGGCGTGTAATCAATTGCTATAGTACTCTTCAATTGAGTGATAGCCACTAAAGAAAATGTATTGAGTGATCAAAGAAAGAGGGAGCCAACCAAATGGCCATTAGACCGTTGGGACCTCAACTCAAATTCATGTGATCAATGCCTATCTATTTACCGAGAATAACAAGAGCAACCCTACTATGCATACGGGGGGGCCTCTCCCTATTTGAATCATTATAGACCTCAATGCTCAATGCACCAGCAAAGTGCAAGACAAAGCTAATGTCGGTAGGCCAACTGCCTTGTTTGAGTGGGGTGGGGGTGGTTGTGCACACACGAGTTGTTGCTATGAATTCATTCATCCCATGGTATGGATGTGAAGAACACAAACTCCACAACTATAGTATTTTTCTCATTCAATAAGAATTATTTGTGCCTTTTTCAATCAATCTTCTTCTCGAAATCGACCAATCTCTCTCCCTCTTCCAAAGTCAAAGAAAGAAGAATCGTACCATTCATCATGCAACCACAATGGGGCACTATATTGGCAAGGAAGCATGCACTATTTATTCTCCCCTAGGACCCTTTCAATCTCGTGACCAAAGGACATAGAGAGAATAACATACTAGAAGGAATAACAAATCTTCTCACTCAAGGAGTTATGGACCACTCTTGGGTCGCTCGATATAATGTCTACCAAAACAAACAAATCTCATTCCTCAATTACATGGTATGTCCATAGTGTAGTGCATGAGATACAAAGAATGGACCAACCCTACTCTGAAAAATGAGGCCCATCCTTCACTTACTATCCTTCACTCACTCAAACAAAGAATACACAAAAATCAAACACCTCTCCCCCACCCCTACCCACATCTATAGCTTGGATAGGTGGATAGGGCATCAAGAGAGCCCCAATATTGCCCTATCCAAACCCTATAAATGAGGAGCCTTGCCCTAGAGCTATTGATTCTCTACTTCTTTGCCCCAAGGGTTGATCCACCCCTCCACATCTAACTCTTTGTGCATCTTCTATGAATATACACCCTACAAGTGATCTATGACTAGCTCAATCTCTCCCTATCGATACACATCCGTCCTACATACATGATAGACTAATGATTGGTCCCACCCATCTAAAATCATCGTCCATCACACATAGATAGTCAACTTGACATCGCTCCAACTAGACATCAATCTAGAACATTTAAAGAAATGATCTATGTGATAGATAACCGACAAATGACAACTACTATTGGAATTCACTTGGCTTATAGAAACAATGGCCCCTATATGGTTGGGCACTAAGAAATGAATAAAATGGCCAATGTAAGCTCACCACCCCAAGTCCCCCATCGGACTATATTTTTGAATCATTTCAATCATAGTTGGAATACTCAACATTTGCAAGTACTCGGCAAGCCCGAAAAAACTCGTTCGGAAAAACCTCAGCAAAAACTCGGAACTTAAAAAATTGCTTAAACTTCACTAAAAACGCTTTTTTTTTTTTGCAAAATTCAAAGATAAGATGCATCCAATGAGTCAATAAATGAGCACATAAAAGAAACAAGCTGAGTCTAGTTGTATTTGATTGATTTGAAAGCAAATTGGGTACAAAATGGCATCCTCATGTGGAATGCGTTGATGTTGATATTCTGAAACAAAATGGAAATAGCAAATTGTTTTTGTAAAAATGAAATTAAATACTACATTAATATATTTTACAAATTTACATCTTCCTCTTTCCCATGTCTAGTGAGAACTAGGGGATAGGTAGAACTAGACGATATTAAAGATGAAGACTTGTAGGCAAACTTGGAAACTTGGTCTTAGAGAGTACCTAGAAAGTCAAATGAATTCAATGGGAGTTTGAGGGCAATGCCCCCAATGGGGTCAAGAGGTAGTGACCCTTGTGGGGGTCTGTGGCAATGCCCCTAGCAAGGTCGAGGGGCAATGCTCCTTATGGCGGTTTGGGGGCAACACCCCTAATGGAGTCGTGGGGCATCGCCCCTCGTGGGGGTCTGGGGGCAACGCCCCCAACAGGGTCAAAGGGCAGCGCACCTCGCGGGGGTCTAGGGGCAGCACCCCCAACGAGGTTGAGGGGCAATCGCAATACAAGGCAAGGTCAAGGGGCAACGCCCCTGCTGCCAGCACCAATTTAAGGCTTCCGAAACCATACAAAATTCCATGGTGCACCTCATTTTCATGATTTTTTGAGTGGTAAAAAATAATGTTGAAAAAGCCTAAATTAAGACCTTGAAAACCACACAAACCGAAAAAATGAATTGAAATTGACTTTATTTTGCTTGCAGGTTTCTTTTTGCTAAGAGGCCGAGTTTTTTATAAAAACTCGAATTTTTTTTGAAAAACTCGACGAGTTTTTCCAAGTGAGTACTTGCACCAAAAACTCATTTTGAAAAAAAACTCACGAGTTTTTGGCAAGTCTACCATCTATGATTTCAATTATGTGACATGTTTGTGATGATGACTGAACAAATGGATTTATATTAAAACTAGGCTCTACAACTATAGAGAGAGGGTTGAGGATGGCAATGGGATTGAGGATAAATTCAATGCTCTAATCATAGTGGTTCATTGTGCTCACATATATGTCTCCCTGTGAGTTTCACATTGAAACGGGCCAATCATATTATGTATGTATGCCCTCCCACCCCTAACCATAGTTAATTTTTAGTTTACTTTGGTTATAGTTTGGATATTTATTCCAATACCATCTCTCACCCCCCTCCCTGTGAAATGCTCAACTTCATCCATCCATATATGTAGAAGCCATTTTTTACTCGATTTCCAAGCACATATGACTTGCACATTTACTATTGTTGAAGGAAGTTCATCTACCGATTGTTACAATGCATGCTCACTCAAAGCCATCTACCTTAAGCCAAGATTTGAACAAGATCCCTTTCTTTGGCCACTCTCCCGCTAGCCTATCTATACACAAGATTCAAGCACAAGGTAAAGTACTTGTGCCATGCTATTAGTAGTATCGGATTCAACCAATTCATACAAATATTTAATGCCTTGGGTTACTCTCATACCTAGCAACCTATCATCTAGCGATGCATCGATTACTCAACCCCTATCCAAATTCATCACTTATGGCATAACACCAAAGAGTCAAGCATCGCTCAACTAGATTTCTTTGTTGGGGTCTGTTAAACAAGAGGAATTAATTTGGAAGCAAATAAATGAGTAGGAAATCAATTGCTTAATCACTTACACAATCACAATGACAAACCTCTCTCCACCCAAGTTTACATTGTCAACCAGATTTGATCAAATGTATTTCAAGCTAGCTTATCGAGAAAAGGAAGCGCCCACTTTTCTAAGGTCCATGCATGCAAAGGAGTTAGAGTTCCTCATGATGATTCATGAATTCACACAATCCTTCATTATCAATCAAGTCTTTGAGCTGCTACCTACATCTTTATATTAGTTGTGCAGCCATGTAGCTAGGTTTTTGGTAATTTTATCTATAAGTTTTTGGTTTGGTTGTTATTGTGGTCTCTACCTACACACTTCTCTAGGTTTCTACTTGCAGGAATTTGGTTGGCTATATTTGTATCTCTTTTTTAGATATTCGGTTGGGGCCCAATGAGAGAACCCTAGATCTTCTATCTAAATAAACAAGTATATATATATACTTGTTTATTTAGATAGAAGATCTGCATATATATATATATATATATATACAATTTTTATATGCTTTTTGTACAAACATACCCCAAATGTACCCAAACTACAAAAAAAAATGTTTTAAATCCTATTTATACATACATCCAAACTGAAAAAAAAATCATCATACCAATATACACAAATCCACATTCTTGTGCCCAAACTTCTAACAATATATATTTGATTGGAAGATAAAAACATCAAATATTATAGTTCCTTGTCTTTCTAATAAGTCTTTTAAACTTTTTATAGGGCATTTCCATGAAAGATTATTAATCATGACTTTCACTTATTTGTATTAAAAATGGGATTAAATGGCAATTTCTAGTTTAATAACAAGTGTCTCGAAGAAAATGAAGGCAAACATATTAGAGTTTACAAAATTCAAGACAAAGGAACTAAGACTTCTTGAAGACCTAATATAAGAAAAAATACTTAAATAAAAAAAGATGACGCCAAGTTCAAAGACAAAAAACTTAAATTTTCAAGGAAGTGTGATCAAAATACCTTTACAAACTTCCACATCTTTGTAGAGAGCACTACAGCAATATGTCAACCAACAAAGACAAGTCACAATGGAAGATGATAATCAAAAGGATCAAAATATCCTAACAAGCTTTCACATCTTTATCAAGAGTATTGAAGTAGGTTTTGCATCCATCAAAAACAACTAACAAAGGAGGACAATATTGGAAAGGAACCTAAATCATCCTCCTTACAAGACACCGTAAGCAAAGTAACCGAAGTCATATAAGAGTAGATCACAAAAGCCATATTTGGGCACCAAAAAATCTTAGAAACATGTTCAAAATGGAAAAGATATATGAAATCAGCAATCATTTATAGGGATCTATATAGGAAAGAATACAATAGCAAGATGGGCAAGTCAATATAGGTAAGAACAAATAATTGTTACTTAAAGTTTACAAATCACATCATATCTTAATACTGAAAATAAAACTAAAATCACTTACACTTCAACAGCATCATGCCATTGCCATGTAAGTGTTGTGCTACCAATCCAAACAATCTGCTTGCAAATGATTAGGTATCTTATCTTAGTGAAAATCAAACTGCTCCAATATGTGTGTGAAGATTGAAACCCCAAAAGGTAGATATCATAAAATTTGTTGATATATAGATATTGGTTGTATAAAGAATGACAATTCATAAAAAAATAGATCATTAAATGAATAAGTCAAGTTGCATACAGTAAATTACCAGAAATGACATCTACAAATATTACATTAAAGAGAACACAATTTCTTGCTAGAGGATCTTGTACACCAAATTGATATGCCGACTAGGCCATGGCTTAATGAGTCCCCTTCACCTTAAACTATGGTGTCACATGTGAACTTTGAGATGACTACATTCTGAAACTCAACAAACAAAGATTAAAGAATGGTAAATGGAATTATATTAACAATATAGGAGAGATCAGATGACATTGAAAAATTTGGGTGGTGTAGACAGAAAATTGACAAAAAAACAAGCTGTCAAAGATTTACACAAAGCAGAACGCAGGAAATTGAATTTTGTCCATTTTCTGAATTCAGCTTTATACAAAAGACCTGGCTACTAAATTTTAAATAGTTCGCAACATAATTAGCATATCCCATTTAAATATTATCATTTAATTTGGATTTCACAATTCAAGTAACTAGTATCTTTTTCAATGAATTGTATTTTTCTTTGGAAATAAATGGGGTGATTTCCAGGAAAAAAATATATTTGTTTTACAAAGACAGAATGGCACTTCACGATGGATTACTAGAGACCGAATGGCACTTCATGGTGGCCTGCTCGAGACAGAATGTCACGACTACTTGATCCAGAATGGCACTCCATCCTGGACTACTAAAGCCAGAAAGCCACTCCACCAACAAATTTGGGCAATATACATCTAAAACTTGAGGACAGATAAAATGCCTGACCTCCTTGAAAAGGCATGGCGTCCAAATTCAAGTGATTCTCTAACAAAAGAAGACCCACTTTCTAAAAAGAATCTGTGGTATAACAAAATTTGATCTGTTAAAATTAATAAAAATGATTTTGTTGGAGCGTAGCCATGTATTCGTGCTCAATAAACTTCTATGGTATCTCTATCGTTAATAATACTAATATTGCCCCATCCGTTCATTCAATTAGAAATAGTGGCACACTTGGCAGTTAACTACTACGTCTCTCATGGCTACCCAGAAAGACCGTCAAAGGCAGGGAGTTTCTAATCAAAATTAGCAATACCAGGGCCAGCCTGTAGAAGGAAAATGGTTCGTCACCTAATTTGAATCTGTAAAAGTTAATAATAGATGTCTTTGTGCTCCCCAAGACATCTAGGGCGTCATAAACTATCAATAAAATAAATCTATTCATTTATCTATACGAAAATTTCTGCTTGTCTTTATCATCTTATTTTACGTCACTGTGATTTATAAGTCGCTGAAAACAGCCCTACAAAAATTAAGCTTATAGAACTCATTATTGAGCAACCTTCCATTTGATTCTAACAAATTTTAATATTTACTTTGCGTGCATATAATGTACAAATATTACTAATGTAATCAAGTGCAGTGACAATGAACATCAATCTCGTTACGTCAACGCTGAGCTTTTATCTGAAAACCCTAAACCCTTCAAATCCTCGACATACAGCCGAAATGCAGAAAAAAATGAAAGCGTTTAAAAAACTTGTAAGATGACTAGAAGAAATAAATACCATTTTGATAGTCGGCAAGAGTGCTAAGCAAATAATCTGATCGCAACTCGAATAAAATCGTGTAAAGCGGCCGCGCAGAGCACCTCTCCAACGCCAGAGAAATCAATCGACTGTTCAACACTTATATTTATAGAGACTGGAATGCAATCCCGACCGTCGATTGCGCCCATCCTCTTATCATAGGCCGTTGATATGGATCCTTTCGTATTGCTGCCTTTGGTTTAGGTTAATTTGAGTCGGCGAAGGAGCGAAAGAGAATAATTTTAGAGGAAAAATATATTCATTTAATTTAAGCTAAATTAGCAATACTCATGCTTGTAATTCATAGATGTGCAAAACTCATGCTTGTATATTTTTAATAAATATATTTTTGCATTAAATTTGGTTTATGATCTAATTTTTATCTATTTTTATACTATTTGATTTATATTTATTTTTTATTTTGAAATTATTATTTTATTCATATAAATTGTTTATGTATGAGGAATATTAGAATGATTTCAAAATTTAAATTCAAATTTTCCACCCTTTTAGTTAATTATTAAATTTTCTACCCCTTTAATCAATTATTATGAATTGATCTACCATACATTTCATGTGATATTTAAAGACATTTATCGTGCACGTAATTTTACAAGGAGATAAGAAGAATAAGGAGTAATCACAAGGTGAATTACTATTACACACTTTAATTCTAAAGACAATAAAGGAATCAAAGTTCTATAGCATTGTCATATAGGTTGTTTGCATTTCTATGAATGGTATCTTTGATCTTTCTCATTGCCATTAATTTAGTGTAGCAAGGAATTTGATTTAAGAGAACATGTTCATCTATTGAGTTGGAAAACTCTTCACTAATATCTCTAGTCACCAACTTAATAGATTTGAATATCTAGGAGGTGAAGGCATGCAAATCTCTAGGAATTCTTTATGTCAAACTATTCCCACACAACTCAAATCATGTTAACAATTGTCAAACTTGAACACATAACACTTAAAATCAATTTGCAAGGTTTTTGTGCCAATTTAGACTATAAGACACTTATCAAACAAAGAGGTCATTTCATAATGATGGCAAATCATTCTAGAACTACATAAGCTTCATTTATTCATTCTCAATCCTAGAGTTAAACCCCTATATCCTCTTATTTAGTTATCACATTTATTTGAATTTTATTATCAAGTCCAATTCCTTATTATCTAAGTTAATTTATGATTATGTGGTTGCATTTAATTAATTAGCCTAAATAAAAGTATTAAGGTGTGATAAAACTTATATTATTTGGCGAACCTAACATTCTTACAAAAGCTAGGGTTTTTCCTTGGGGTTTCTTATGCTTCATTGGAGATTTTAGATTTAATCTTTATGATTATGCTTCATTGGAGATTTTACATTTAATCTTTATGATTAATTATCTTTCATATTAGGTTTTCTTAGCATTTCATTGTGCTCTTGTGTGTTCATGTATTACTCTACTTATTTTAAGGTTTTTCTTGTCATTGCTTGATCTTATCTTTCTTCCACCCTACCCACTATTGTTCTAGTCTTTGGGTTTACATTTCAAGTATGATTATTAGTTATTTTTTCTTTTTTTATCAACCCTCAAGCTATTTCTATTAATCCATTTTATCCTTAGAGTTTTGTGAATGAATTTCATGTCAAAGTCTTGTCCACATTCTCACACCCCTTTACAAAGAAGTGCATGCTTGAATCTTCAAATATTTCAATTTATTGAGAATGATGTTCCTAGTGGTGTTATCAGAAGCATTGTTATTAGTCCTATTGTTGAGTATGAAAATGGATCATATTATGCCCATGAGAAACATTTGGCTTAATAATATTTTGCATGAGAAACATTTGGCTTAATAATATTTTGGATAATAATATTTTGCATTAGCTAATGTTGAAGTCCTACATATTTGGTCAATAAGATTCACAACTTGTTCATTAATAAACCACATGGATTAGAGACCCCACAAATTAGTGATATTAAGGTTGCACAAACTAGTACTTTGAATAATGCATATACCTTCCCTCCTTCGTGTTCCATGTAGTCATTCCTTTTATAATTCCCATGGACAAACTCAAGAAACATAACCAATTCAAAAAAAAAACCAGAAGCATCATATATAGGAAACAATACAACAAGTGTCATTGTGATGTGCAATGTTACCTATTAACGATAAAGATCGAAAGATACATATTAGTGAACATGTAAAACATAAAAGAGAAAATTAATTAGAGGAGAAAACTAGTGGCACACATCCCCATACTACATACTCTATATTGAGAAATATTAAAGCTAAGAGAGAAGAAGGCACTTTTGAATCTAACAATTAAGTAGAGTTACCCTAGAGGTATTCCAACTCCATAATATTTTAGATGGAATGAGGGTAATTCCCTCAAAACCACTATTAAAAAAAACAAAAATGAAAATATCTAGTCAAAAACAACTAGGAGATCAAATATCTAAAGTATCGTCATAATTATAGGTCAATGAACGCAATATAACAATAAACTTAGTCATGTTTTTTCCCAACTTTTTAATCGCATTCTCAGAGAAAAATTCTTTGATATTTATCTAGTCAAGGTTAAGATGCTCACTATTAAAAATTCAATATTATGATGAATAAAATGTTCCACAAAAATCTATTCAATTTTAGCCACCATTCTATCATACACATCCACTCCTCTAGGCCATCATCGACTATATTTCTTTGCTTAATGAAATTGTAAGAATCTTTCTATGCATCACCCATATGATGATATTTTTCAACCAACTCCTTTTCTTCTTCAAATTTAAGCCACCATTCTACATGTTTGATATCTTCCTCAATGATATTTATGGAACATATTAGCTTGCACGCTCAATTTCGTGACTAAGTCTATTATTCATATTTGTTGGATTGTTATATTATTTCCCAAGTGTCTTCCATAGGTTACATTTTATGCCTCGACCTAATGCAACCTCTATAAATACATTATCTCTCATTTGTGGTACTATTTGGTGAACTATTCTACTAGTTTTTCCTACGTCCCCAATGTTGTGGTACTTAATATGGTGTTAGGGTACCCCCTATTTCCCTATGGTGGTTTCTTATTGTTTGTCCTTGCTTGTTGCTCCTATTACATGCATTCTTGATCTTGTTGTCTTCATCACTATGGATATTCTCTAATTATCTATGTCTAAGATGATTTAGGAAGGTTGCTAATAATTTTGCCATAGTGGCTAACAAAGTCTACAAAAATCACTAACAAAGTCATATAGTTTGCTAAAAAGTCACCAATTTTGTTGATGAAGTGCTTTTGGTATGTTTTTTAGTTCATTTAAATAGTTTTTGAGTCTTTTTATAGGTTTTTTGAAGTCTTGTAACCATCTTAGGTGGAAAATAAATAAATTAAATGCATCCAAATCTTAGCAACATCGTAAATAAAAAATATGACCATATAAAAAAATGTGTGACCAAGGGATTTTTTGGTATAGGTGTTTTAGATATTTGATAAACAACGATAGAGCTTGTTTGAACTAGATTGGTCATTGTAATACATATAGACTCCTTTAAATGGCATATTGGAATACAAAGTAGATTTTCTCTAGACAAATGCATTTTCTAGATTTGTGCATGTATCTTGTTTTATTACTTTCCATATTGTTGAAGTTGAATATCTTCATTTAAGTGAATAAATGCTAACAAATCCACTATAAATGGGATTAATTGTCAATTTTATTTCACTTGAGATAATGATATTTTATTATTTAATTCGTTAAAAGGAGATAGAATGCGGTATAGCCACCTTGTTTATGTTTGGAAAGGTGTTATGTACACCTTGCATAATTGCAATGATGCAAAAAAAACATTTAATTCTGGTGCATAGATAGAGATGTGAATACCTCATGGCTTAGGCATTCTTGGGGAAAGTTGTATGTTGTATCAGACATTAGGATATAAATTTAATATGGGTGCCACATTGGGAAGGTATTTGTTGTTGGAGTGAGTTAGGACAAAAAAATGTTGGGGGTCATAATTTAGTGAACTCATCGTTAAGAATTTCTTATTATTGGAGTGAGTGGTTTGGGAGTAATTTCTCAGACTATTAGGTGTATATTTAAGGAAAATAGAGTAGTAAAATATTTCTACCAGATTTTCTTAATATCAACTCTTATAGTGGTTAGTAAAATAAAGCATTGCCTTATAGTGACTATTATTGTACCTTATAATAACATGAACTTATAAATGCATTTTGAATACATAGCTCTAATTAATAATCACTTTTTTACTATTGTGATCCACTTGCTTTCTATAAAGATTTCCTACCCTCCTTAAAGATGTACTAAATAGAACAAGAAATCTTGTAGCAAATGTACAGGCAAGGATTTTATACCCTCCTTGAATGTGTACTTCTCTTCAAGAATAAACAATATAACAAAGGAGACAACAATGCAAATAGTGCCATAATTCATATAATCAACCAAAATTTTGTATCATTACAAATTATACAAACAATATTGAATTACTTGCATTTCTACAAAAATAAGACTAGTTTACAATACATAGGACCCTTTTCCTTGTGAACCCAACCTTTTACAAATGAAAAATCATCTCATATATAGAAGTGACCACAAAAATAATCTCCCAAGATGTGTAGCACATGTCAATCATGTTTAACAAGATAAAATACTAGAAAAATTACCTAGAGCTAGACATATGAATCCCATATAGAGAAATTATAATTCTATTGCAGTCATTGTAACTTTCTAGTAAAGAAAATTGGATTTTTCCTCTTGCATTTGTAACAACCAAGGGCTTCAACATGTAGGACAAGAAAAATACCATGAAATCTACTAGATTGGTTATTAGAATTGTGAAAAACATGAGCCATGAGATCAAACAATGAACAAAGACACCTTCCACACAGAGATTTGCAAATAATAATATGTAATATTCCTCAACAAGAAAAAGCTACAGAATTCAAGAGTTCAAGAGATGAAAGCTCAAGAGCAGAAGTGTTACAAGGCATGATAATACAATGAGGGTTGAGCGCCATATAGGAGCAACCCTAAATGAGAAAGGGATTAGATCATGACAAGTGTCAACATCTCATGCAATGAGATAGAATTATCTAATAATAGCTCTCTAGTTAACATAGTAAATCACTCCTAAGTTTAGCTTAAGTGCATGAGAATAAATTGGACTAGTAATTAATTAAAAGATTAATTAATTATTAGATAATGCATGATTACTATAACACCCCCCCATTAAGATGAACTTAGGGAGTAGATAAAAACCCTAAAAAAGAGAATTCATGATGAGTCCTAACAAGCAAGGCTCGGTGAGGTACCCATGTACAAACAATCTATTCTCTCACAACTGGAGAAAAGGAGAAAACCACATGGGAAAAACTCCTCTTTGAAAGAGAGAAAGGTGAATGAAGGACTAAAAAAGTCTCCAAATCAAGGTGAAGGATTGAGAAGCCTCCAACCAAAATAATTTCCCCAAAAAGAGGAACATGTAGAGCATCACTGAAGCATGAAGGAGTTGTAGACTATTGTCGAATGACGACTAATATAGTGATAAAAATAAATAACCTCTAGAAATAGGAATGTGAGTGTCCATATGGTAAATGCTCCATCTCATTGAAATGTATGGGTAACTAGCTGCTGATATACATGTTGCATCCGACTAGTACATAGGAAAAAGAACTAAATACATAGATCACTCCAAAAATAAAAACTAAGGAAGCATTAGCACCAATAGTAGGAACCCCCCGCAATGCTAACAAGGGAGAGTCATGACAGATACATTGAAACTATGTGAAACCAATAAGTGCATGTAGGAGAAACAACCTGCAAATAAAAAGGTGTGCAAACTAAGACACACACGCATGAGGCAAGAATCACCATGATTCACTGTTGTCATGGAAGGAACACTCACTTGACAAAGGTGTGATGAAAAACCAAAGGAAAACATCAACCCCCCATAGCACTTTATATCATAGTGTGAGTACCAAAGGCACAATAAGATGTGCAAAATCCCCAAAAAGTATACACTAGAATGGCACTTTATCTCGATGTGTCTACAAAATAAAATGTGCATGAAAAGGATGTCTATAATGCCTAAATAGGACATAATACTAGAAATGCATATATAACAACCAAAAACAAGTCATCCCACACAAACAAAAAGTTTCCAGGAGATAAGATGTCTAAGTAATTCACCAAAATGCGAACACACAAAAAATTGAATAAAATGTACGTAGAGAGAAACCTACAAAAATGGCATGGATGGTTGTGAAGAGCTCTGAAAGATTGTCCCAACATCACTAGAATTGCGAAAATTGGAGAAATGAGTCAAAATTTATGAGCTTGGGACTGAAAACAACACCTTTGACTTTAACACACTATAGAATGTGCCAGTAGAAAAAATGGAGATGAGACCCACACCACTAGAAAGTTGACAGAATCAGCTTTCTGATGATATCTTGTTTGCCAAAAAATGACATCGTACACCAAAGTTATGGCCAAAAGAAAAAATAGCTTATTTTGAGCCAAAGAGGGGACATGGGAGCCCCTATCAGCTGGTTGTCATGCTGATGTCAACGAAATATTCCTTGTCTCGACCGAAAAAATACTGCCTCCAAGAAAAAATCTGACTACCAAAAAATGATGTAGATTGACAAAATATTCTTTGAAAAACATTCCTTTCACCAAAAAACTAGGTCTATGGACAAGAAATACAAAGTGGCATCGAGTAAAAAGCATAGTGACTAGAAAAAATTAAGTTTGCTGCCAAAAAAATTTGGACATCGGGAGTTTTTAAAGTCGTTGACGAAAGATTGGAAGCCGCTACCGGCCAGCAACAAAAAGGGTCATCGACGGGTTTGAACTCTCGTCGATTGAGCATCAAGGGCCACGCTCAACTATTGAGCCCACAAAGGTAGGGGTCTGCAAGGGAAGGTACCTTGCGGGAACCCCAAAATAAATCCACCACCCTTTTTTCAAAACCCGCCCTTTTAATATTTTTAAAACTACTGCAATTTTTAATAATTTTTTAAAATTTCAAAAAAATACAAATTAAAAAAACTTTGACCTAATATATTTTTTTGCTTTTTTTCCTTGAAACTCATGCATAGGGTCGTACGGGCCCCTGTGCAAGAAAAAATTGCCTCAAAAGTTCTTGATAGTGAAATAAGGCAAATTTATAGTCAAAATTTGTCGAAACAGCCTCTTGAATCCAATGATGAGGTCCTTTTCGCACCAAAATACACCTAAAAATTGCCCACCTCCAAAAATTACAAAAAGAAAATGGAGAATCTATATCTGAAGCCTGCAACCCTTGTCGAAGAAAAACCCTCATAAATCGAGAAAGGGTTCGCTAAATCCATGCTTTGATACCATGTTAGAATTGTGAAAAACATGAGCCATAAGATCAAACAATCAACAAAGACACCTTCCATGCAAGAGAGCTACAAACAATAATATGCAATATTCCTCAACAAGAAAAAGCTACATAATACAAGAGTTCAAGAGAAGAGAAAATCTCAAGAGTGGAAGTATTATAAGGCATGATAATACAATGAGGGTTGAATGCTATATAGGAGCAACCCTAAATGAGAAAGGGATTAGATCATGACAAGTGTCGACATCTCATGCAATGAGACAAGATGATCTAATAATAGCTCTCTAGTTAACATAGTAAATCACTCTTAAGTTTAGCTTAAGTGCATGAGAATAAATTAGACTAATAGTTAATTAAAGATTAATTAATTATTAGCTAATGCATGATTACTCTAACATTGGTAGCCAAGAGATGGCTTGAGGACCATTGAGACTTGAAAAATCAATCATTGCATTAATGAAGGCACATGCCAATTTATTGTTCTTCACTATTGATAGTGCAAGAAATTAAGCCTTTGGATTGAACAACTATTTTTAGGTAGGAAAATCCATTCTAGTGGTTACATTATCAAATCTTGAATTAATTGAATGACGGGTGAATCATAGAAGTAAATGAAAGCGCATACTAAGGGTTTTTAGAGTATGATAGACCTTATTGTGAAATTTGAACATGCTAGTGCTTGACAAGAGTTTGAGTCTAAGAGGAACTTAAGAGCATGCATTAGAGTGAATAAGAGAGAAAGCAAGTTAAGAATGTGAGGATTGAATCTTAAGAGGAACCGTGGATTGAGGAATGGGGAATGTTTTTGAGGATAAAGGTCCCTCTAAAATTATAAGGTCCAATAGGACATGGATATTGGGCTCTAGGGGAAAGACTAGAATTGGGACAAGGAGACATGTAGGGCAAGAATGGGGTGCAAGAAGGACTTGGAATTAAGGAATTAGTGCCAAATTCCAAGCGTCATTTTCAAGCATGAGGTCAATATGGAAAAATAAAGAGTAGAAATAGAGAGAGAACATGGTAGGGAAAAAGGGACTCTGGGAACCTATTGGGTATTTAAAGGGTTTAAAAACTAACGAAATCCCCAACACCTTTCTTCACATCTCTCTATTTTTTATTTTCATAGGTTTGATGACTTTAAATCCATGTCAATTTTTTGCAAAGTTTGCAATCTCACGATCCTTGTGACATGAAGAACTTCATCACTTTTCTTCCTTGTTTCTTTAATTTCGTCATCCTTCTTTGTTCACATTGTCACACTTGTAAAATCTCAAGCCTTTTAAAATCTTCATAAAGTTTGAAAAATTAAAAACTTTAAGACATTTTGAACTTTGGCACTTTCCTTTGTTGAAGTTTCGCATATTTTGTGAACTATTGAACTCCTTGTTAAATCAAGCCTTCAATACTTATCCAAAATTTAGCTTAGTGATTATTTTAACAAGTGGACAAGAGGACAAGGGAAATTTGGGAAATCAGGGTTCTCTTGGAACTCATACTATTGTTGAGGGTTAGGGTTTGGGAGTATCTCATGATTAATACCATGTAAAAGGGATGCATGTGTCAAAGTAATCATGTATTATCTAATTTAATTAATTAATCTTTAATAAATTATTAGGCTAATTTCTTCTCATGCAAATAAGCTAAACTTAGGAGTGTTTTTTTTGTTAACTAGAGTGAGATTTTATTAGATCATTATGTTTCATCACATAGGATGTTGAAACTTGTCATGATCCAATCCATTTATCATTTAGGGTTGCTCTTATAAAGCACTCCCCCTCATTGAAGATTCTTGAAGACTCTTGAGGTTCATTTTGTAAGTTTCTCTTGTTGAGGACATAGTAGATTATTATTTGCAACTCTCTTGCTTGGAAGGTGTTTTTGTTAGTTATTTGATACATCTTGTGTTTATTCAAAATTTTAACATGGCATTAGAGCTTGGACTTAGTGAACCCCTTCTTGATTTTTGAGGTTTTTTTTCTCAGCTAGGGTTACAGGAGCAAATATGGAATCTTCATTATTTCTTTGCAAATTTTGGAGTTGGAAATTTTTTTGGTGCACTTTGGCATGAAAATGAACTCACCATTGTGTTCAAAAGGTTGATTTGAATTTTTTTAACTATTGTTAGAAATCTGAAATAGATTGAATAACCCAAGAACTTTACAAGAGAAAATCAAAGTTACATAAACTGGAAAAGCATATAGAATGCACACCACAACTCTGAGAGATTATGCAATGTTAATATGAAAGAATGCATTAAGAGCCTCCAAGCTAAAAAGATATGATGCAAATATGCATGAATGGATGCAAATACAAGCTAGGTAGTGAGTTTATATAGAACTTAGGAGAGGAGGTAGGAAGCAAATCCAACCAATAGGAATAAACCACAAAAAGTGGAGATGGACCACCAAAAGTGGAGGATGCCACCAAAAGTGGAAAGTGGTTCCACCCTTTGAGGAAGGGGACACCTCGTCACTTATCTCCTAGTTATTAAAGAATAGACTCACTTTATTATCCTAAGCAAGCTTGATTAAGTGTAGGAAAAACCTAGGACTAAAGGAAAATAAATTAACCCACTAGGAAAATAAAAACCTACACCAACAACCCCCCTTAAGCACAATTTAGGAAGATGTAAAAGATGATGGGTCCTGGAAAATGAGGCCATGTTAGGTACCCATGTACAAATGCAATGTTGAGAAATCTCTCACAACTGGAGAAAAGGAGAAAACCCAATGGGACAAAACTCCTCCCCAAAAGAGAGATGAAAAGAAGAAAATAAGGACTAAGTAGCCCCCCATGGATGACACCAACCGTACCCAAAGAAAATCTCACAAATGAAGGAACTTTCCTTAGTGAATGGTTCGGTGAAGATGTATGCAGTTTGATCTCATGTCAGAAAATACTTGAGATCAATGATCTCACTATGAATCAGCTCCTGAATGTAGTGCATGTGGATCTCGATGTGCTTGGTTCGCCGATGATGGATTGGATTGTGAGATATATGAATTGCACTTTGTCTCTCACAATGGATGACTGTGGGCTTTCCAAAGGGAATTTCAAACTTAGTGAGAATGTTCTAAAGCCAAATGGCCTCAGTAGCAACATTAACTACTCCTCAATACTTAGCCTTTGTAGATGAAAGAGCAATAGAAGACTGCTTCTTGCTCGACCAACAAACTGTACCAAAACCAAGAGAGAAGCAATATCTTGAAGTAGAATTGTGATCCTAAGAATCACCTGCCCAATCTAAATTTGTGTGTCCCACCAAGTCAAAATCCGCACTCGCTACATAATGAATCCCATAATTGTGAGTACCCTTGATTTAGTGAAGAATCCACTTAGCTACTTTCCAGTGCAGCTCATGTGGCTCTTGTATGAATCAAGAGACCATGCCTACTACATATGAAATGTCAGGTCTTGTATGAGTCAGATAGATGAGACTTCCAACAAGTTGTTGATACAAAGTGCCATCAACCAAGGGTGAAGAACACTTAGCCTCAAGTTTGAACCCTAAAAAAAATGGAGTTGATGTAGGCTTACAACCAACCATGTGAAACCTATAGAGCATGTCAAGTGTGTACTTAGACTGTGCAAGAGTGATACTTGAAGAAGATTGAGTAATCTTAATCCCCAAGAAGTAGTATAACAAGCCCAAGTCTGATATCAAAAATGTTACACCCCAATTTTGTATTTACTATTTACTATTACTATGTAGGGTAAATGAGAATGTAATTTGAATTCTAAATGGGAATAAATTGTACTTGCACGTTGTTATCAATGAATTATGAATGAATGTTATCTCATTTAATGTTATATAGTGGATGCATATATATGAAATGGATGGTTATTGAATTGGATATTATAACTACAGTGAAATATTGTGTAGCGTATATTTTATTGAACAGTTGACTACCATGGGAATGTGTTAGTTGGATGCAGGTATATGTTCAATCCTCTAGGTGTGAGGGGAAGTATCACTCAGGATAAGATCTTGGTCAAGTAACCAGTAACGTATCCCACCTGAGCTTACACACACACTCACAGTAGAATGGTTAAGTTAATATGTTGGTATTTGGTAAGTCATACTTAGTATGGTGTGTTTGCATTAGTAAGGGTCTTGATTACTGTTGAATGCATGCTTGGATGATGTTTATCTATTTAGAGCCTATGAGTTCTTCCTTATATTACTATGCTTGTATTGATGAGTTGAAACATGTGGAATGTATGTATATGTATACATATGCATGTTGACAATAGTCCATACGCATGAAGGAACATGTACATGAGAGTACATACGTAGACGTACCTATGCAAACTTATGAACGAGTTGCTTGTGAGTATGGAGCTATCGAATGGACAGTACGACATGAATGTGTATATGTATAAATACATCACACGTTTGTTCCCTAACAATGCAATAGTAATTATGTATGTACTTGTTGTGCAATCGAATGTGTGTGTGTGTGTATATATCCATATAAATATAGGTATCGATACACACATATGTTTGGAAAACAGACATGCCCATACGAATGTATCAATATATGTACACATATGTATACATGTACATAGAGGAGAATATATATGCACACAATGGATATAATTATTATTACTATATGAATGTTAACTTGTTTGTATTCATTTGTATATCAAATGTATACATACTTTCTTGACTTGATATATATATATATATGCAATATTATTAAAATATACATATATGTACATATATGAATATATATTTATATATACAAATATATATGCTTGGAGATTGATTATCATATGTAATTCTTATAGGCCAATTTATATACAAATATTGTAATGTCCCCATTTTTAGCACTACACTTTCCAGTGATTGTTAGCCTATTCCCGGATGCCTATAGGCTAGTTAGAGGTAGAATTAGGGTTTCCACTTCTGAGGAGGTTTTGAGGTCTTGCATGCGAGAGTTTCTAATGCATGTCTGGTGGAGCTTTTCGGGTTTTTAGAGAGCTTTGCATATTGACTTGCATTCTCGACTGCTTTTGGAGGCTTGCATGTTGGTTTTTTTAAGTTTGGATTTTCGATTCCTTCTAGGTTTCTAGAGTGCTTCGCGGTGGTGCGACATGCAATGGAATCAAAGAACTTTTTTAGACTTACTATTTTTAGTAAGTTGCGACAGCTGCTCAAAATGTGGAGAAAATGAGTTTGGAACAACTTACTATTTTTAGCAGTATGCTATTTTTAGTAAGTACTATTTCTAGCAGTGCTATTTTTAGTAAGGTTTCTACAGTTCAGTTCAGTGGCTATTTCTGGCAGGGCAATTTGGCAGTTTGGTCTCCAACATTTGAGGTGATTATTTTGGCAAGTTTGATATCTGATGAAAATAACATTTTAAGTGAAATAATTTTGGTAAGGCTTGGAGGGATAAGTGATTTTAATTTAAAAGGCAATTTTATATGATATTTCACTTTATTATTCTAGACGCCTTATTGTGGAGAAATAAGTTAATTTTTAAGATTTTCACCTTATTACATTTGGGTGCCTTTTTGAGGAGACATAAGTGATTTTTATTAATATATTTCTCTTAAGTATACCTTGGACGCCTTTTGGAGATATATTTGCATTTTATTAAATTATATTTCCTCATATGGATTGGAAATGAAATGCAAATGAAATTTGGAGAAAAGGTGAAAAGTGAATTTCATTTAGGCACCCTAATTGGAGGGAAAAGAAGATTTGAATTTGGAGACAGAAAAGCTATAAATAAGAGTGATGGGCTCTTTGTTTTGCATCCATGAAGAAATTATAATGTTATGCTGCTGAAATGATTTCAGAGTTGGCTTCGAGGAATGCATACCTCATAGTTCTTGCAACCTTGGTTTCATGCTTGAAAGATAGTACCTAGCTGAGTTTCAAAGACTGCTTCTCATTGTGAGAGTGTAGATTGAGCTTCATAGTTGGAGATTTTGATGTTTATTTTTAGTTTACAGTTGCTGGTTTTTGTAGTGTTGAAAGTGATTTTTGATCATAAGTCATTGTACAAATTTTCTATGGTTATGGGTATTTGCAACATCTCTTCTACTATCTAGGGCACCCCTATTTGCAAGTTTTCATAATTTTTAGTGGAGTCTTGGATTTTATATTGCAGGTTTCCCTTCCTGGAGGTTGTCTTGCCTGGAAAAAGTTTAGAAAATTCATTAAGGAGTTGTTGCAGTTGTTTCTTAGTCACAACTTGGTTGCCATCTACCTAGGAGTTCATTGCATTTGGTCTCATGTCATTTGGAGTAGTTTTGAGGGAGTTATGAGCATTTTAGTGGTTTTGGGTGTTGCTGGTTTGCATTTTCAGTTTGCTGGTTTAGTATATCAAATTGTAGTAGTTGGTGTTTTTGGGCTTGTTTTTCATGGTTGTGAGCCCTTTAGAGTTGGAGAGACATTCTATAATAATTTCAGCATTGAGGCACTTGAAATACATTGATATTGGTAGGAGTTCTATCATTTTGTAAGGTTGCACAGTAGTACTATCAGCTACTTTCATTTCTTGCTAAGTTTCATTTTAATTCCCATGGCTGTGGAAGAGAGTGGCCTTTGCTCAGTCTTCATTGTATTGCATTTGGATCCTCAGCGCCATATGTTAGCACATCACTCATCACGGGTCTTGAGTGCATATTCTTGGTGTTTGAGTTACTTTTAGCATTGCATCGTTATCAATGAATTATCCGCCATATGGTAGCACCTTACCCACCTTGGGTTTGGAGTGCACATGCTTGGTGTTGAGTTTACCTTTTAGCATTGCACCATTTTCAGTTGTTCCTCCGCCATATGGTAGCGCCATACCCACCTTGGGTTTGGAGAGCACATACTTGGTGTTGAGCTTTCCTTCAGCATTGTATTTCCTTCAGTTGTTTCTAACGACCCTCAGTGCCATATGTCAACACCAATCTCATCCTGAGTTGTGTGTGCATTCTTGGCGTAGAGTTACTTTCCAGCAGAGTTTGGTTTTTGGGCTAACCTTAACGGGTGATTGTTGTGATTGAGCTGAATTGTTTATTGAAAAAACAAAAGAAAAATTGGTTCGATTCATTACAAATATATATGCTTGGAGATTGATTATCATATGTAATTCTTATAGGCCAATTTATATATTTAAACATAGGCCAATGTATATACTTAAACATGGGGTGATTTGTATATAATGTATGCAAAGCATTTAAAGGCCGAAGATAACATATGTTGGCATTGAATAAAGGTCGAATTACATGCTACATATTGCATAGCAATATGGTCGATATGGATAGTGAACCATAGTTGATACTATGGAAATGCATTTTGGAATCATTAAACAACAAATTACTCAACACGAATGTTTATATATAAAGCAATGAAATTGATACCAACTAAAAAATAAAGTGAAATGCATAAGAGGAAACACATACAACAAGATATGAATTGTTCAAAACACCAAATAAATGCACCATCTTTGAAAAGCAACTCATTTCTGTTGTGTTGCTTAATAAATTTGTGACTAAGTCGACATAGAATGAGTGTTGCATGTATAATGAAGACTGTTTCAAAGAGTAAAGTCACGCCAAAGTAAATAGGGAATTGGCTACATACTTGGCGCCAAATTATGAAGCTCTATTTCCTGTAGAAGTCCATTTTGGAAACAATTTGATTGTCATCAATTGATCATGTGTAGATTAAACTAGTCTTTTGTTGATGTCAACCATAGAGGTTGACCTATAGTTTCTTATGCTGAGTTTGTGTTTAGTTTGCTGCCACCTTTTAAGCTAAGTTAAGTGAGTTGACTTGCATGGATTAAGCTATCACTTTGCATGCCTCTTTTGTAGGCTACAAAGTCTCATTTTGTTGTATAAATAGAGAGGTAAGCTCTCTTATTTGGAACACATTCTTTTGCAAAATTGTATTATTGCATATTTTTTTAGAGTTGTTTATTCTGTGAGCTAAGATTTATAGTGTGAGAGTTACTTAAAGAGAGCATATTGCCATCTTGAGAGAGAAGTTATAGAGAAGTATTGATTTGGGAGAATTAAGTGAAGCTATTGAGTTGTTGTTGGAAGGTTGAATGACATATCAATCAATTGTATTGAGCATATATAGGCACGGGATCTAGTCTTCTCTCATTTCTATTATGAAGGATTGTGTTTTCTATGTTTATTTGAGAATATTTGTATTTAGGAAATCATATCTTTTACTTTGGAAAAGGAAAGAAGTTGTTTTATGCTTTTGTGTGAAGTGTTTGTATGTACTGTGTAATAAGGGGAGATTATTTGTCATAGTTAAAAGTATACTAGTTATGATTAATCAAGGATAACTTATGGGCTATTCATATCTAAGTTATTGATTAAATTAGATAGTTTGTAGAGTTACACCTAGGGTTTGATTATCCTTGAAGGGAGGGTAACTTGCATTTATGCTTTATGAGTTGATGTGTCATTAAGTAGTGGGGAAAGGGTAAAGGTTGTCTCTAGGGTTAAAGAATACCCATTGAAGGATAAACCTATGCATAGGATATAGTGGCCTAAAGTCAAATTGAGCTTGAGTAGTGTATGTGAGTAGGATGACTTTCACTTGAAGTACTGGGTGAGAACACTTTGGCCAAAGTAGTGTGATTTCCTTTGGCTCCACTGTCAATTCACTGTGATCCATTTATTTGCATGCTAGCCCTAGATTATGGGTTTACAAGTTCTAGTCATGTAGGACACAACACTAAGCTCATAATGGTTGTTGTTACATGGTTACTCTACCAATCTCTTCATCAAAGGGTAGGACCATCTATCGAATGATAGATGTGTGGGGGACCACATGTGAGTCAGTGGTTGGCGAAAAAGTGCTTAAGTGATGTTTCTCCTCCTCAGCAGGCGACAAGAAGACCAATATTTGAAGGAGGTTCCTAGATTATCTATATCTATTGTTTGAAGTTTGGTTGAGCTATGTATGTACTTTGTACACATTCTTTAGAATATTGTAATTTGAGAAGTTATTATATTGGAATGGAATTATTGTTCATTATTGTTATGACATCTATGTTCATTTTTCACCATAAAATATAAAAAAAATTATGGCAATGGTTGAACTACATAGTTTATTTACTTGCAAAGTGAAAACTTAGGAAAAAATTACTTCAGTGAATGGTTGACATGTGTTATAGAAAATTGATCATGAAGGGTGGTTTTCACTACCTAAATGGTGGATAAGCAACTCCCTATGATCAACAAGTCATCAATGTAGAGAACCAAGAAGGTGTGAGTATCATCCTGTTGCAATATGTAGACATTAGGATTAGAATGACATTGAGTGAACTCCACTATCAAAAGGAAGGATTTCATCTTGGTGTACCAAGCCCGAGGGGCCTATTTGAGGCCATATAGATACTTCTGAAGATGACACACAAGTGAAGAATCCTGAATGAACCCCTATGGTTGCTCCATGTATATCTCCTCCTGAAGATCACCATGAAGAAAAACACTCTTCACATCTATCTAATGAACATCCCATCTATTGGTTGCAACTATGGCAAGATTAATTTGAACATAATTCATTTTGGTGATTGGTGCAAAAGTCTCAGAGTAGTCAATCCCTGGAACTTGGCAGAATCCTTTGGAAACCAAGCAAGCCTTATACTTGTCAATCGACCCATCTGGTGCATATTTTGTTCAATAGACCCACTTGCATCAAACAAGTTTTCTTCCCTTAGGAAGTGGGACAAGATCCCAAGTGTGGTTGCTTTCCAAGGAATTGAACTCTTCTTGCATGGTTGCATCCCACTTGAGGACACAAGAAGCTTCCTGAAATGTCTGTGGATTGGAAGTTGAAGCAAGGAAGGCATGTGGAGCATCTTGAAACTATGACCTTCTTCTCCTATGATTTGATGGATCCCCTACCCAATCACCTGTTGATTGCAAAGTATGATGAGCCTAAAGAGGCCCTATGGCTAGAGAAGGAGGAAAATCATCATCCTACAAAGATGAACTGTGTGCATCCTCATGATTACTATCATTATTTGAAGTGGAGGAAGAAGACCCCTTGTCATGCTATGAAGTATTACGAACCTCTAAAGAACTAGCATCGTGATATAAGGAATCCAAGTTGATGGTAGTAGAAGTGTCGTGAGGACTAAAAGTACTCTCCTCAAAGTGAACACTCCTCTTAATGAACAACTCATGTGTGGTAGGATGAAGAATCATGTAGCCTTTGACATCATCTGGATAACCAAAAAATATGAAAGGCTTGCTCTGTGGATCCATAGCCTTGTGTTTCTCTATTGGAATGTGAGCCCATTCATTAGAGCCAAACACCCAAAAGTGCTTAATTGATAGTTTTCAACCGGTCCAAGCTTGAAAAGGAGTTACCCCCTTCACAACTTTATGGGGAATGTGATTTTGGATATAACACGCATAGTTAATGGCTTCTACCCAGAAAGGTGGTGCCAAAGACTTGGAGTGAATCATACAATTAGCCATCTCTTTGAAGGATCGATTCTTTCGTTCTGCAACTCCATTCTATTGAGGATTGTATGTTGTAAATCAATACCCTCTGAAGTACAATATTGCACAAACCTGTGGTTGATGTATTCCCCCCATTATTTGTACATAGAACTTTGAAAGATTTTCTAGTTTGTTTCTCTATAAAAGCCTTATACTCCAATTATGAATAAAATACTTCATACTTTTGTTTGAGAAAGTACACAATGGTGTACCTGGAGAAATCATCAATGAATTTCAAAACATATCAAGCTTTAGTGAAAGATGGTTGTGGAAATGGCCCTGCCAAATCACTATGTACCAACTCCAAAAGATGTGAGGCTCTCCAAGCTTTTCCTTTGTCAAAATTATTTTTAAAATGCTTGGCAAGAATGCAACCATGACAAACACCTTTAAAAAAGTGAACTGTAGGCAATCCTATAACCATGTCCTGTTTGCTAAGCTGTTGTAGGTAGCAGTAGTTCAAGTGACCAAGTCGTTGATGCCACAAGATATTGATATCATTTGAATGAGTGAGTAGAACAGTTGAAGGAGGATCGAGAAAAAAGTGAGAAAAAATAAAGTTGAGACTGATGATCTTCTCTCCCAATTGCAATTGTAGAATCATTTTGAATCCCACAAATCATCACTGAATCAAGAGTAAACTCAACTCTTTTGCCTATGCCTATGTGAGTGTTTTGATAGATAGATAGGAGATTAGTTGATAATTAGGGTACAAAAAGAACATCCTGGAATGTGCCATCCCCCATATCAATAGACCCTCTCCTACACACCTCAAGTAGAGTGTCATCACTCATCAAAATGGAAGGCTTAGAACATGGCTCCATAGATTCAAGTTCATCCTCAATTGAAGCCATGTGATGTGAAGCACCTGAATCAAGAACCCATGTGGATGGTGGAGAAGCAACTACTGCAAGGCCTTGCCCTTTCCTTACCCCTTGTTGTTCTCTTTGGCCTTGTGAAAACCCTCTTTTGAACTCTATTTGATGGAATCAGGAACACTGAGATTATTCTTCTCAAGAATTTTTCTCAAATGATCAACCTATTTCTTCAAAAAATTGTGCTCACCATGATCGGGTTTCTTACAATAGGCACATTTGACCCTCTCTTTCTTAGGCTTGTCACCTTTTGAAGATGAGGTCTTATTACTTGATTTTGGAGTAGCCAATATTTTATTCTTCTTCTCTTTTATATTCTTTTGTTTCTTATCCTTATTAATGCTTTGTCCTCTTTGTTCATTTGTGCCAAGGTTGGCAGCCAAGGCATGAGACTTATAAGACTTAAGAGTGCCCATCTGAATTAGCTTGTCCTACTCCCATGTGACAGAAGTAGCAAAATCATCCAAAGATGGCATCTTGAATTGAGATCCAAGTGCATCCTTAGTAGCATATAAGGTAGAAACAAATATTGAATATTCAGAACTTAGCTTTGAGAGAATACTTAGAATCAATTATTCATATTTCTTATCAATTTCACATTGTTGTAGTTGTAGCCTTAATGATTTCATTTTGGTGAATAAATATTGAATTGTGTTGAAGTTTCTTGGATATAAATTAATTAGTTCATTCTCCAATAGATGACCCCTCATAGAATCTTGTGTGCCAAAAAGAGATTCTAGCTTTTTCCATATTTTATTTGGAGTATTCAAAGATTCAATATGAAAGAGTAAATCAAGAGATGCAGACACACACAATTCTCCATATGCTCTATCACATTTGTTAAACCACTCAAACTTTTTTCATCTTTAGTTGGTTTAGTTTCTAGTCCCATTACTACTCTATGCAAACCAAGTCTTCTTAAGTGAATTTCCATTTGTGATTTCCACTCAAAATAGTTTAATGTAGTTAGAATAGGAACTATCGTTGATGCCATGATGGAGAAATGCAAAAGGAAATACAGAGAAGAAAGTGAACAAAAGAACACCAAGAACACCCCCACCCTTTTCACTAGTATCAAATATCACCCCCCCAAATATTATAAGGTTCACACTCTATAATTTATTGCATTTACAAAGCCCTTTCCAAGATTCAATGCTCAATAGGCTCAAAATAACCAAAAATACAAATTCTGATACAAAATGAACCTGAGAAAAAATCTAGAAAAATCAACCTTATGGTTGTGTAGTGCTCTTCAAGACCTTTCCAATGCCTATTCATTTCTAAAAATTGGAGCACCAAGGTGAAAGTTATGGCATGTTGAAGAAATTAGCACAAGACAACTTCAACCTAAAATGTCTAGCACAAAATGGAAAAAAATCTTCTCAATATCTTTGGGATGGAAAGTGCTCATCTTTAGCTTTCCAATGATATATTGCTAAAATCAAATTCCTAAAGCAAAAGTTATGAATTTATGGAAAACTGGTTGAATTTAACCTGCAAGAAATGAGTTTTCTAGCAAAAAAACATTTACTTCTAATTTGATTTCTGAAAAATCTACTCACTGTTTGTAGGCAATAATAGAAACACATAAATATTTTGAAGTTAAGAGTGAAACTCAAAAATTATTTTTTGATCCAGCAAGCAGAAGATGAAAAATGATTTTTTTTAACCTTCCAAGAGAAAAATGATGTGTGGTGCTTTTTGTACAACAATTTTCTTTAGATTTGTGCAAGATATGCAAAATCTAAAAGATACCTAGTTGAGATTTCAACCCTAGCTACAAAACTAAAAAATTGTTTTTCTCACAAATGAGTGGAAGCTAGATTTTTGAAGAAAAAACAAAATGGCTCCAATGAAAAATGGTTTTCTTCAAACCCCTCCCACAACTATGTCAAATGATCTCCAATTTGGAAGAAACAAAAGCCAAATTTGACTTTCTCGAGCCTTCTGGACGCATTGGAATAGTCAAAAAATGTTGCCAATATAACCAAAAATGCTGCAATCACCAAGATCTCAAAAAACACACATGCAAAATAAAGAGGTAATTAAATCTTTGCAATTCTATTTGATTCTCCAAATCGTTCAAGAACACAAGAGAAGAGCATGTGAGAATTTACAAGATTTTTACAAGAAACTCAATCTCTCAATCATGAATCTAAGAACTTAGATTTATTAAAAAAATAAGCTCTAATACCATGTTAGAAATATGAAATAGATTGAATAACCCAAAAATTTTATAAGAGAAAATCAAAGCTACATAAGTTAGAAAAACATAAAAAATGCACACCAAAACTCCAAGAGATTATGCAATGACAATATGACATAATGCATTAAGAGCTTCCAAGATGAAAAGATACAATGCAAATATGCATGAATGGATGAAAATACAAGCTATGTAGTGAGTTTATATAGAACTTAGGAGAGGAGGTAGGTGGCAAATCTAACCAATAGGAATAAACCACAAAAAGTGGAGATGGACCACCAAAATTGGAGGATGCCACCAAAAGTGGAAAGTGGTTCCACCCTTTAAGGAAGGGGACACCTCATCACTTATCTCCTAGTTAGTAAATAATAAACTCACTTTATTATCCCAAGCAAGCTTAATTAAGTGTAGGAAAAACCTAGGACTAAGGGAAAATAAATTAACCCACTAGGAAAATAAAAACCTACACCAACAACTATAAATTTTCCCAATTTTGGCATTAGGAGCTTCTAATGCAAAATTTTTATCTAGAAGGTCATATGACCCCTAGATATCGTACTATACAACAAATAAAAAAGCAGTGGAGCCAACTCAACTAAAATTAGAAATTTTCTAATTCAAGTCATGAGAGGACAATATTGAATTTGTTAATTAAAATGATGGATAAATATGCACACAAAGTTCCTATTTTCAAGCTTAGTTAACTGATGAAGACTAAAGAGGTTTTTTAAATGGAAGAAGAGTTAACTTGATGGGAGAAAGAGTTGACTAAAGCGGTGGGTATATAAATTTTAATTTTCCTAGTGAAGACTAAGTTACCATATTAGTAATAATGGAGTTGATGAGACAAAAATTGAAATTATTAGTTAACATGAATAATTAACTCGCATTTAATTAAATAATAAAATTTCATTTAATTAAATGGATAAAAGATAAATGGAAATTGTTAAATGATTATTAATTAATTAGGCGATAAATGATAAATGGAAATTATTAAATGATTATTAATTAATTATGTGATAAATGATAAATGGATGCAAGTAATGATGACATGATGATGATTAAGGATTGGTGGAATAATTTAGATGTCTACATTTTTCCCGTCTTTGAAATAATGTTCAAAGTAAAATCGTTTCAAAGAAAACAAAAGTATCCAAGAAGAGAAATTAGAAGATATGAGGATAATGAAATGCCCCATTCAAGTGAGAATGAAAATTAGAAAAGATGAGATGATTTATGCCCCCTCGAGAGCTTACTTGTACGTTAATTGTGCATGGGTGATCCCTTGAAAGAAGTGAAGAAGAAGAAAATGTTAGATAAAAGATGGAAAATGATGGATTGTAGGAGTTTATGGTGAACTCCTCAACACCCTAGGATCATCTGCAAAAGAAAAATAACTTCCACAAGAGAGAAATGGTAGAAATATCATGCTATGATTATTGATGCAAGATTACCAAATTGAATATGAAAATATACATATGATGCTTTGCTTATAAAGTCAAGTTGTGCGATAAGATTAGATAAGATCTTGACATGTATCTTAATCCAATATAATGAGACAACTACCTCAGAAAATATTAAATGACTTAGGACACAAGCATTAAATGCCAAAAAATAAGATAAGATCTAGTGACAACTAACACTAAGTTTTATAAAGATTCCCTCTTAGGACCTAAGCAGACTTAACATGTAAATAGAACCTAGATAGGTAAAACACCTATTTACACCAACACCCCCTTTAATTACATCTTAGGGAGTACTATAATGCAAATGACACAAATATGGGTCTTGACTACAAGGCCATGTTAGGTACCCATGTACAAATGCAAATGTAATCTCTCACAAACAGAGAAAAGGATACAACCTAGTGGGACAAAACTCCTCCCTAAAAGAGAGAAAAGATACAATAATATTCTCCATGAAAAATGAGAGGAAAAAACCCCATGCAAGGAAAAATACCCCCATAAGAGAGACAAAGAGAGACCATTCAACCCCCCCTCAATGAGATAATCTGTTGCAAAGAAACATTGAAAGCACACTAATGGATAACATTGTAATCATTAATCAAGGAAAGCAAAGGAAAGATAATTCTAATGCTATAAACCTTATTAGAGTCACTCAAGCACTCAAGCCTAGAATCATGAAAAAGAAAACCTATTATCTAAATGAAGCAACAATATATACAACATCGTTATATAACTGAAATGAAGTACAAAGATCAAAATTGCACCTTCCCAAGTGGCAATATGTCGAAGTGATCAACTAAAATGTGAATACACACAAATTTGAATAAAAGATACCTAGGTATAAATTGAAAAAAATGTGAATGGATGGTATGATAGATCTCTTTAATACCTTTTCAATGTCGCAAGAATCATGAAAATCAAAGATCGTGGCAAAAAGTTATGAGCTTGGGAGCAAAAAATGAAGATCTAACTTCAAACAACAATAAATGCCTCTAAATAGATTTTTTTTGGAAATAAACTACACACTGTAAAACTAACAAAGCTATCTTTTTTACGAAATATCATTTTTGAAAAATGACCTAGATTGTGAGTTATGATATTTTGGAAAAATGCCCAATTTGGGCATGAGAGGGAAAAAACAGGGGCCCTAGGGGGCTGGCCGACAATCTTCCATATGATTGTAATTACAAAAATCATTTTAAAAAAACTTGACCCTGCCACCAACAATGGTGGTGTTGCTAGGGTGGAGCCATTGCGGTGGTGGGCCATAGGTCGCACCACCCTGTGGCATAGCCCCTTGTGTTGCGCACTGGTTGCAAGGGTTTAAAAATGTGACCAAGGGTTTAACTAAACTTTGGTCAACACTTTTTAAAACAAAAGTTTTTAATATTAAAATGCTATGTTAAATAAATACAAATTCGTACCCTGACAACCAAGCAATGTGACATTACGCCAACCAAAGGTACCACGTACATAGAATTACATCAGTTAATGTTGACTGAAGTATGATGACAAAGAATATTTTACCAACCTGACAGATGCTACAGACTTGCGACTACCATGTCGTATAGTACAAATTGGTACAAATCCTTATGATCGTACAAAATACATTGACAAAGTAAAAATTGCTTAATGCCCCTGACAAAAATGTCAAAAAATGATAAATTGACAGTTGATCCATAGGTTCTCGGGCCTTCTAGATGCAATGGAGTGGTCAAATTTGGCCCAAAGTGCCCTAAAATTTAGCTACCTCTAAGATCTGGCAACTGTAACTGTTAGTGATCCAAATGTACACCCTAATGCCAAGCTGTGAATGAACTTAGTAGGTTTGGATGTAACATGGGACTACTTTCAAGTTGTGGGTGTCCTATTCAAAAGCAAACTTCCAGATTAGGGGTTGGCTTCCCCTTTTGATGCCACCTAACTACTAATTTTTGAGATAAAGGGTAAGAATTGCATGAAAAATGAACCTAATACTGAAAATATCTAAGGTGATACACCAAAAACAACTAGGACCTGATAACAACTTATCACATTCAAATCAATATCATAAAACTTGGTTTACACAACTCATTTTCAAATGTAGTTTACATAAGTAATTTATAAGGAGGTCTCTAAACAGGGATTTTAGAAGGAAAACAAAGGTTTCGCAACTAAAAAAACTATTAAATAACACAACTTATAACCTGTCAACATACATTTTCTGCTAAATAGATAAATAAACATGAGACAATTTTGCAAGGAAAGATAAATTTTCACAAGACAAATTGATCAATCATCAATTGCATACCATGAAACATGAAATGAGAAGGTAAAATGCTCTATTTTATTAATTCAAAGTGCTTACTACATCACAAGTCCATTTGAGTTACAATATTGCTCCATAATGAAAAATAGCTCTAATAACAAAGCTATCTTACTGTTGGAAAGAAAGAACTAACTCCAAAATGCCCAAAATGAATATACTTAAGCAAAAAGATCACACAACTCTCATGCCTACTCATTTAGAAGGTTCTGGTCGGATGAGGCACAAAAGCCAAACAAGAACCTTCCAAAATCACTCCAAAAGGCCTCCAAAATGGTGAAAAGTCAAGCTTAGACTCAAGTCATGCCAAAAGTGTGACAAAACTTCCTCCAAAGTAGCACATGTTTCTCTAAAACAGTCAAATACTTCACCCCCACACTCTCCTCATGTTTGCAATTCAATCATTTTGTCTCCCAACTTTGACTCATGCAATATGTGTGTTTTGAAAACACAAGACTCCAAAAAGGCATTAAAGATAATAATTTGATTAGGTGATTCATAATACATCACTTAATCAAGTTATTTTACATTTCAAAGCAAAATATAAGAGGTCCCACCATCAATATGAATTACATTACACTTGCAAGTGAAAAATATCAAAGTGATTAGCAAATCACTTAAATGATATTTTTATATTTTGAAACAAATGCAAAAAACAATAATGAAATGCCAAAATGCTTTCAAAAGCATTAAACAAGGTCACAATTCCTCCAAGGCACTTGATCATTTTACTTTTCTCATTCTGCATTCGAATGCCATATGTTTGGTCAACATCTTTTGATTCTCAAAGGCAAAATAAAAGGCTCAAATTTGGCCTATATGGCATAAAAGGCTTCCACACTCATTGGAAGGCACAATTCTAAGTCTTCAAGGCATTAAGGCACCCATGATCAAAAGGTCAAAGGCATGACCTGTGACTTGGCACACTCCATATGTTTGTTTGAAACACTTAGCAACATTTGAAACAAGGAATTAGACTTAAGGCATAAAATGCCTAAGTCATGAACCTACTATTTGGCCCCCATTTGCATTAACATGAGTTTCATTTTTTAAAACATGGGATACAAATCCCATCGACATCAAATAAGGGTCAAACCCTAATCATCAAAAGATAAAAATTGTGAAAAACACCATCATTTTATCATCAAGCATTTGGTAGAGAAATGTTGCCACCACAGGGTTTGGAGTTGACACTGGAAATGGAGGTTTTGTCTATTTTTTTTGACAAAATTTTGATGGAAAGTGTATGGAAACACAAGTAAGTTGGGATTTTGGCACAAAAATATGTATTTTTTAGCTCCTTTGAAGGCCATTTGATGCATTTTGGCCTCGACCTGTAGTATTTTCATGATCATTTTGTGTTGTTTTATATTCTCTATGGATTTCTCCTCTGTTCACAACCACCATGAGGTTACTCTTTGAAGATTAAATGGAAGTTTTTATGTGACACAAGCTTTCCCAAACAAGAAAATAAGCAAGATAGCTCAGGTAAGTTTCTTAGTAGACTTGTGTCTTGATTTTCTCCTTCATTTAGTGAATCAAAACTAGCTTTTCTCTCTATATTTGTAATTGTAAACAAGAAAACCCCAGTGGGTTCATTGTTTTATGGAGACAATCTATTTTTTTTAGGCCGCGGCTGTAGTGAAATACTTGAGTTTTGAATGCCTTTGTTGCTTCTGTGCATTTCACTCCATGACTGCAACTCATATAATTTTCTGAATTTCACATCAACATTTCAAAAGAAAAGATTAAAATGCTCATTTGTTTTTTGTAGAAAATGTTCATTTCGAGCCCTACTTTGCACACTTTCTTCTATTTTTGGAAAATGGCCATAGCTCGGCCTCTTGCTTGTCATTTCTCCACATTTCATTGTATTATGCACTTTGAAGCACAACCCAAAGTGGGTTTTCTGGCTTTGTAAAAACACACAAATTTGCTGCAAATAAAGCTCAAATTTGAGCTTCCAGACTAGAATAAAGCTGAAAGCTATCTTCCTTTCCCACATTTGAAATTTAAATTAAAAACCCCCAAGTGGGTTTCCTATAGTTTGTGAAGAAAACAACCCTTGGTCATGATTGTAGGGAGAAAATTTGGGTTTTTATATGCTTGTTGCATTTCCAATTCAAACCCAAATGGGTTCCTTTCCATTCTTCTTAGTACTTGCAGATTTTTGACAACCCAGATGGGTTCTTCCATGTGTAACAAAACCAAACCCTTTCACCTCTGTGTTCTTTTTCTATTGCTATCTTTAACCAGTATTTCATTTAAAATAACTGGTTCACCATTGCTCTTCACACACATGGGTAGCAATGAGACAAAGTTTGCAAAAAATGAGATTTTATGATGCTAATAACCTTATGGGGCATATATGTTGAAACAACATGAACCCCATATGTTAGAAGAAAACTCCATTCCCTAAATATGCTCATGATAAGGAAAAAATTGACTTTGTCACTGTGATTTTACCTATCTCCATGTTGAGACCATTATAAGAATATTTATTAACAACTAAGAAAGACTTATCCCATGTTCAAACTCACCTTTCTTTTCAATGTTACAGATTGTTGATCTATCCTAACAATCAAAATGTGATTGCATGACCACAACATTCCAACATGTGTCTCCATTGTCTTGTCTAAATGGCATTATGCATTTCCATCTCTCAGCATCTTTCCAAGCTATGGTTCCTTTACATGTATACTTTATGTATCATCTCTTCTTGTACTTAGCCTAGAAAAATGCTCCACACTTTGGGTCTACAATTTTTAACTTCCCAGTCTAGTCTGCTACTCTAATAGATTTTCTCATTAGGACCAACGTACATACCTTGTGAAGTCCTGGTTTCATAAATACCACTAGGACTTTTCAATCCTAGTGCCTGCAATTTAAAATCTCTGACAATAGATGATTGCAAGGTAGACAAACCAATAGAGCTAGACAAAGAGACATTTTCCACTGATAACATGGGGATATCATGGTTTGTGTTGTCTATATTTGGATGACTTCCATTCTCTAAATAATCAAAAGATGCAAGTGGTGACATTTGGTTTGTTCTAAGTGAACTAGAACAACCAATAATATCATTGCCACTAGCGTTGTCATTAGCCATACAAGAAAAGGCCTGAAATCATTTGAAAGCAGTTGTGTTTGTAGACAATCAACAAGTGACAAATTTAGAGCATGTGTGCCTTGAAGTTGTGGACTTTGTTGTTGTACCTATAACTTTAGGTCCTTGGGAAAAGTGAACACATTTTCATGCTGATTCACTAAATAGTTATAGTTTAATGAGCAAATTTGACCCATATTTCTAGATGTAACATCAACTGTTACACTGTTATGTAAGTTTTTGTTGAATCCCAAGGATGTATTGCTCATTGATGGGACCACATCATCAATGGAAGATATCTGGTGTTGAATTTGAGAATATTTCTCTATTTCAATTTGATTAGGAGACATTTGAAGGTTGTTTCCTATCTATGACTGTCATATGAAACTACTTTCTTCGACATAGGGCTTCTATCAATATTTTTACATGTTCAAAGAGGTTTGACTATCCACTACCATGTCTTCTCAACACCATCCATTAACAGTGTGATATCTGCCTTCAATTCATGTGATTAGACTATCTTAAAATGCTAATCCCTTTGATTGGATTGTGTTTTGTGCCTCAAAATCTCAGAGATTAACCCTTCATCATGTCATATGATGATGGCATTGTCTTTTACTTTTTCAAGGGCTGCTCACCTTAGGTTTCTATAGGGCTATATCATTGTCTTCTTGAGGTGGACTGTTCACTGCCATATGCTCGTCATAGTCCCCTAGGGTTGTGCATTGTCACCATGAAGAGCTCAACCTGCTGCCCCTTCATGACCATTATCATGACCAAAATTCTTGGGACTATCCATTAGACTTTATAAGTTCTTTTTTGTCCATTACCCTTTGTCTTGTGATGATTCCACGTTGTTTGTCCTCTTATAATGGCATCTTCATAAAATATGACTGTCTACCCTTGATTCTTGTCTTCCTATTGAGTTCTCTCATTCGTTCACTATATCCACCAAAGGATACCCTTCTCCTCCATCCAATCTATAACATTGTAAAAGGCAGGTTGAGAAAAACATATAACAAGATGGGTACCTATATCAAAACTCTGTCATGCATCTCATAAACCTTAACTGTCATCTATACATAACAATATTGAGTCTCTTATAGTGGTCGTCAGAAGTGAAACCAACAGTATCAAGTGACTCATCCTTCTTTTCCTTGCATAGGTTTTACAAGGTTTAAGCACAACAATTGTCACCATTGACCGCCCCTAGACTGTACACTCCAATCTTTGACTGTCACTTTCATGAAACTACCTCCATAACATCCACCTTTTGATGTACCTCAGAGTTTCTTGAGAGTTCTTTTCACAAGGTTGTCTACTTCTTGGATTCTATGAACACCTATGGTTGTCCCTCAGTGATCTCTATCTATCAACATGCATTTACATAGCCTTTCCTGTTCAATACCTCACTCTGATCCTAGTGGGCAGACACATGTCACCTATGTCGGTCACCTAAAAGCTCACCATCTTATGTGATGTGTGGTTGTCCAATAGGGTTAAGGTGAGAGGGACCTAAAAATACTTTAGATTGCTCCCTCATTATTTAAGAGATGCATAATTTAAGTTGATGCATCTTTTGAATCTGATAATGAAAGTTGATCAACTAGTGTGATTCCATATTGATTTAATGCATTAATGACATGTATATCTTTGATCAAGTTGCTCAATTTCCTATTTCTCTCAAAGCATGCTGAGCTCTACCCTCGTGGGAGACACATTTACCCCACATGTTGTATTTAACTAAATCAGAATAGTAATAAGACTTGTCCTAAATCTGCACATGAAGCAAACAAGTTAGAAAATAGATGCATATTTTGGATGTGTTTGACGACTTCAATGTTTTCTAGGACGTCCAAGGTTTGCATGCTTATTTAATGCATTTAGGGATTAGTTTATACATGCATAGGTAAGTGTTCATGTAAGGTTCGAGATCTTTCATTGCTTAGAGGATTGCTCTGATGTCATTGTTATTGCCAGATGCAGGAGCTAGGAGCACTATGGAGTTAGGAAAGACACAAGTAGCTTGGGGCAACAGTAGGGCAAGATGACACCTTCAAAACTAGTCATTCTCAGGCAATGATTGGTCTCCTCCCTTATATGCACATTTTATTTGTTTACTTATTCATGTATAAACTATTATTTATTTTCATTGAATAAGTAAAGTTAGTCCCTTGGCTTGTGAGGGACATGTACACTTCATGATTATCAATAAAGATTACATTTGTAACACATATGGTTTTCTTTTCTCATTTGTTGTAATTGCAACATTGGAATAAAAATGTAATCTATTTCATTTGACAATCTCTTTCATGCATATTGAACTTCACAAACTATGGTCTATCTTTTAAATGTTTAAACAAACAACACAAAAGAATAAACACTAAATTACCTGATTTCAGCTAAAAGCTAAAAATCAAGTAACAATAACCCTTGTTGAAACCCTTGTCGATCAGTTAAAATATAACAAAATTTGATGAAATGAAAGGAAAAACTGACTTTCTCTGACACCTTAGATTCAACCATGAGGTACTTGAAACCCCAACTCACACCCAACAAAAATTTCATGCCAAGATTGGTCCCTCAAATCTAGGAAGAAGTTTGCAACACTAAAGCTTTAATACCATGTAGGAGTTTATGAAGAACTCCTCAACACCCCATGATCACATACAATACAACAATAACTTACACAAGAGAGAAATGGTAGAAATATCATGCTATGATTATGGATGCAATATTTTTAGATTGAATAGGACAATGTACATATGATTCCTTGCTTATAAAGTTAAGTTGTGAGATAGGATTAGAAAAGATCTTAATATGTGTCTTAATCATGTATAATGATACAACCACCTCAACAAATACTAAATAACTTAGGACACAAGCATTAAATTCCAAAAGATAAGATAAGATCTATAGACAACTAACACTAACTAGAAATATTCCCTCCTAGAACCTAAGTGGACTTAATATGTAAATAGGAACTAGATAGGTAAAACACATATTTACACCAACATGAAAAACATTAAAATATGGATACAAGAAAAATCAATATGAATGGAACGATGATGATGTGTTATGTTGATTTTAAGATTAGCAACCTTTATTGTATATAGAAATGGATGTTATTCACCAAGGTATATAAGACTAAGGTGAATATGTGTCTAGTGCATGTACTGACTCTCAATCAAACAACCAATAGACAATAGGATGCCCCAACACTCACAAGGCATATGAAACTCTTGGTGGATTTGTGATGAGAAAACCATCAAACACAACACACAAAAACAATAGACTTTACCCCAGTTTATGTCATATCAAAGCACACCATGATATGAAATGATCATGGTGACCTTGTGTATGCACAATATGGGTCAAAAGATAAATCAAAATAAATATTAAAAGATAAAAATATAAACCAAAGAAAAATACAAGCGATGATCAATAGACACACAACAATACTATATTCTATCAAATTGAAAAAAGGACTACAAGATGGATGTGGATCATGTTTGATTTCAGGAAGGAAACATCTTGTATAAGACAAATATCTGGTTTCAAGAAAGAAACATCTTGTATAAGACAAGTGATGGGTGATAAGGAATTGTTCACAATGACAAAGGATTATTTTAACTACATGTTATCTAGGTTGATGTCGATCTCTTTAAGATTTTACATTGAAAGTGCATGTTTCAAGTGTGTTGTTTGGTTGTTTGGAACACGTGTCTATGTTTGGATGTTTGTTTGCATTTATTATTGGATTTATGGAAAGTGTATGTCCTTGTCAACTATGGAAGGTATTCTAGTCACTAAATGAGCCATAAGGCATATACCAATATTTATTCATGAAAGAGGATGTACTCACATGCCCCCAGTGTATAAAAATGTGCAAAATATGATGGATGGAAGACTAGACTAAATGACATTGATATAGGATGGAAAAGTGGATGATGATGAGGACCTACAAGATAACAAAGTTTGATTTGTTACACATGGTGCTTACGAGCATGTTTTCACCATGGTACTTGTCCAAAGTGCTACCAAAGGCAATTTTCACCAAAGGATGATTTTTATCTTCTTTTTTCATTTTTCATTTTTTTTGGATGTCAAACATGACGCATGTTTCCTAGGTTTTCATCATGGTGAATTTTTTCTTTTTTTTAGTTTTTTTTTTTCAAATTTTTATTTATTTTTCAATTGGGATATCCATTAGACTAAGCATGAAAGCACTAGAAGTGTAGACAATTGATTATCAAATTTAACCTTTTGACCTCTAATCTTTTGAATATTCTGATAGAGGTGATTATGATATGACTAAAAGTGACTAATGATGTTGAGGAACCATTGATCCGAATATTCTGACTCATGCAAACATGTTTTGTAGATTTTGATGGCTAAGATAATACAATTAGTATTTGCACCATGGAAATTATTGGACACTTCCTTTACTACTACAAAAGCCTCTCTCAAATTAAGGCATTTCAAAAAGTGACTTTAAAGATCCTTTGATATGATGGTGGGATAGAATAAATGATGGACAAAGTATTTATGGTGTGTGTGAGATAAGTTGGGTGGTAAGGTGTAATGATGGAGGTATTTACAAATGTCATGACATATCAAGGATTGTTGGGACCAAAAATTTTATGAGCGAATTCTAATCTTGGGACATTAGGTGAGACCAAAATATTTTTGACATAAAATTTGTAATGATGACATTAAGTGGCATATTAAATAAGGAATCAAGTAATGGTAGCTTATCCTTTATGATTGTCAATATTGGTCTTCTATTGAAATACTAATTGCAATTTGAAAGATTTTGATATTAGTATTTGTATCCAAACTGATATTTTGAGATTCCCTTTCTAGGACCATTGGTTGATTTTGCCACTTTGAAAATTTTAAAGGAAGGTCAAAGTTCCTTGTCCAATGATCCCTCAAAGATATTTTCATTAGTAGACTTGGTATTTTTTATTTTTCTTTTCTCTATGATAATGCCTCAAAGATGTTTTCACTATGGGATTCATTGTCTCTATCTTTTTTTTTTTATGTTTTGAATTTTCAAGATTAAGGAACTTGACTTGTTCCTTGAAATAAGCAACTTGTTCTAGTTCTATGTAAAAACATTTTATATGGTCATTTATTTCCATACCTTTATGAAGTTTCATGAACTCAACTATAATTTGTTCATTTCCAAATATGTACTAGTACATAAGATCTTGTAGGTCTGAGAAAATAAGGTCTAGAAGATCAAATAGAGGATTTATGAAAGGTGGAATGATTGGTTCAATAGTACAAATGTTTATCTCATTAAAGAGGGTGGATAATTTAGCAAAGGAGCCTTTGAGGTATTATTCCTTAACAATCTTAGCAATGAGAGAGGCTCCTACCACAATATTAGAGGTATAGTTGGCATTGTATGATTCTTCCACTAGAGGCATATACCCTAAACCAAATATATGATCATTTACCTTAATTATAATTGGTTCAAGAGGAACTTGTTCATGTAACCCTAATCAAGTTTTCCTTTATAGCCCATGTTTCTACACATTCTCAATGCCTCAAGATATATCTTTTGAACAAAGCATGATGCAAATTCTTCATCTTTTTTATAACCATGTGTTTATATCTTGTATATGATTTCATCATTAAGGAAGCCTCTCTATATAAAATTGGTTGTACCACAATGGATGATCTTGGGATTTTTATTTATTTTTATTGTTTTATGTTTTTTCATAAGAATTTGGAGATAGAGGTAGCTGACCAACATGGAAGGCATTATGTATCTCATACTCCCCACAACCTTTATCTATGATATTGACCTTGATTGGGGAATTTGGTTTGGTGGATGATGTTGATGCTAAAGTAGTAGGATCAACATATGAGGAAGATGGAAATGATGGCACTAGGACAATGGTGTGACTTGGTGTAGGAAGCTTCCAATAATATGCAATATTGGAAGTGATTAGAATATGCTAGGATTGTAACTTCATCATCGTGTAGAAATTTGATACATTGGTGATAGATGGAAGGGACCACCTACATGACATGGATCCATGGATGACTAAGGAGGATGTTATATGGAAACTCAAGATATAGAACATGCATCATGGTGTGTTGTAAAAATTGACCAACTTGTAGGGGAATTTGTATTATGCTTTCAATCTCTCTTGTTGCCTCATCACATGCTTTGATGGTTATATTATTTTTTATTTCTATGCCATCCTCTGAATATCCTAATTATTTTATGAGCTTGTAGGTACATATATTTAAAGCAAACTCACCATCCATAAGGACCCATTTGACCTTATGTTTGTTGACAATTGTCTCTATATAAAGTACTCTATTATGGGATGACTCTAGAGCTAACATGATATTAGAAGTGAAAACTAGATGGTTTGAAGAGGAAAAATTTACTACGATTGATTGGAATTCGTTAGGGTTCATATCACCAAGAACTCGAGACTCTCTCAAAGCTTGGTTTAATATGTCCGTAAAAAGAGGGGATGATCTAAGAAGTTCCAAGATAGAATATGTGTTGGAGTCTTTTTGAGATGTTCAAGAAAATCATATTAGGTAGCTTGTCGAGAGGATGAAGGTGTTCCTCAAGTAATTACTTGACCACATGTAGTGGTGATAGTGCAATTAGGACCTTTAATAGTGACAATATTGACCTGTGGATTGACTTTGTCAATATGCCCAACAAATGAGTCGTAAGAGGTGGGTGTAGAATGGACATGGTTTGTTTGATCACCTTGGTTTTGAATTTTATTATATATTTGAGGGTGGTTTTGGTTATAATTAGGTAATGGGTTTTGACAGATACCTAATTACTCATTAGGTGAAGATGATGATTGACCCTCCACTATAAGTTCACCTTGATCAGTAAGATCTTGGAAATAATTTTTTAGCTGCATACACTTTAGGAGGGTATGAACTTTAACTCAATGATATTTGTAGTATTCATTCTCTATACCATGAGGGTTTTGGTTTTATTTCATGAAAGGGTTGATTGTATGAGTATATAACTATGTTTTCCTTGAGTTTTTCAAGCAGTATTTCTATTGATTCTCCTAAAGGAGTGTATGTAAGTCTTTGAGTTGTAGGGGGTCTTGATGATCCTTGTTGTATCGTAACATTATTTTTTGGTAGAACATTTTGAATGTAGGAGTTGAATTGCTTTGGCATTGTGGGTACAATTAAGACAAATTTAGTGTCGATTACCCAATCACTAATGATATTTTTTTATTTTTAGGCTAAAATATGGACTTGTCATTAGTTTGAGTTGTATTGTCTTTTTCCTTGTTATACATTTTGACTAGTCCCTTAGCAATAAGGGCTTTCTCTACGGTAACTCCATTTTAAATTATCTCATCAAACATTGTGACACAATGTTACACCCCGTGTGCTATTACCTATTTACTATTACCTTCTTTGGTAAATTGCTTTAATAAATGTGAATGTGTGTTACATATATGAATTCTAAAGGAAATATGATGAATGAATGTTTGAATCTATTTAATGTTTTATGATAATTTTGTAAATGAAATATATGTGATGCATATGAATGTATTGATTCGACTAACTATTGTTATGGTGAAACTAAGTTGAATGCAAGAATGGGTTCAAGCCTCTAAAAGAGAGGGGAGGTATCACTCAGGAGAAGAACTTGGTTTGGTAACCTCTAATTCAGTCTTACTGAGCATTCACACACTCACGCCCTAGTTGGTCTTAGTTGAGTCAAGCGAGTTAGGTAGATGGTAAGTGATCTTCAATTTAGCTATGTGTGTTTATATTGATTTGTGAATATTGTTTATGAATGTTTGGAATGAGGTATGTGATGAGTATTGATGATAAGTGTAAATCCGTCCTTGTGTGTTTATTGCTATATCGATGATTTATATGCATAAAATGTATATATGTATATATGTACATGTCTATGGTAAACTCATTCATATGAGTGAATACATACATGAGTATATGTAGGTAGACGTACCTACACATGCTCATGGATGGATTACCCATATGCATGGGAATACCAATTGGACTAAGGTGACATATATATATATATATATATATACATTCCACATATATATGTTGATTGACAAAATTGTGCATATGATTGTTTGCTATAAAGATATTGAAATGATATTATGTATATGTATATATATGGTATATATATTTATATATAATTGTATATATGTATATATATACGTAATAATATTCTTTACATTTATATATTGTATATATATGTGTTTATTAATTAAATGTATTTGATTAACTCTATGAAATGAATATATATATTGTTATATATATATATTAATATATAAGTAAAAATATTGTGTTAATCTTCAAGTGCATAATATAGCGTTGATATTAAGTGAAGCACTAGAAAAGAATAAAGCACATATAACATAGATAACACAACCTTTTAAGGAATACCAACCAGTGCATAAAGTATGTAAGACTAAGTCAAACTAAAGGAAGAAGTGTGTATGAGTTCATGCGTAGCTGTGTTAACATTTGAAGGGATGTGTAAATTGTTTTAAATGCCTTATGGATCGGTCAAATCCCGTGCTATAAACTTGGGCTCCAACATTTGAAGGTGGCACCATATTATCAAGAGTTTAGAATGCTTAAGAGGTCTTCAAAATATGCATAAGCATTCAAATAGAATAGAGACTTAGTCGATTGCAAAATTGGTAGCATTTTGTAAAGGAATTTGAATTAGGAAACTTGTTTTAAGATTGTTGTCCCATATATCAAGTTGACTCACCCATTTAAATGGTGAGGAATTTGATGTGTTGCAAACTTGTGAGTTGCCTAGTGATTCGTTGCATGAGGATGAAAGGTGGCATAAATACTTACTTGTTTGTAGCCTTTGGTTGCTCACAAATTAGTATGAATAGAGGTGCTCATTCAACCAAATCCATCACTTATCAATCTGATTTCTTTGTGTTATTCTATTACAAATTTTGGTGCAAAGTGAGTTGAGTGGTTGAGAGTTGTATTGTTGTTTATATTGGTTTTGCTGAGGTATTTAGAGAGAATCTAGTAGAGGAATTTGGGCTGTTTGTAGTGGAGTTGCAAGTGAACTTGAGCCATTAAGCCAAGAGGGAATATTATTCAATTGGAGCTTTAAATAGGCATGCTGATTTCTACCTCTTTGTTATTATGCTGGAAAGATTGTTTATTATATTGCCATGTTGAAAAGATTGTCTCTATGTGTGTTTTGATGCTTGCAAGTCTTTTGAAAGTTCTTGATTATTTCTTGTATTAGGAACCCTTTTCATTTGGGTTCAAACGTATATAGCTATTTATACCATAATGGGTTTTATACATTTATAAATACTATCTGTACTATAGGTAGAATGTTGGAACTATACGAAGTATAGTAATACTCTAAGTGTATAGTATAAGATAGAGTTGTTTTGAGATACTTAATTGCTATGTCAATTAATGTGAGTCAAAGGGAAAGTTATTCTTGGGGTGAGGATAATCCATGAGAAAGAAAATAACCTAGAATAGAATAGAATACTAATGGTCAAAATACAAATCAAGCAATTGTAGTGGTGAATATAGATGACCCTTACTCAAAGTACTAGGTGTTAAATCTTTGGCCAAAGTAGTGTAGGTAGCCACTATCTACACTGTCAATCCACTGTGATCCAAGTACATACTAGGTTGAGAATATCATAGAAATAGAGGTTGAATTTATGGTAAGCTCTAGACATGTAGGACACATCACTATGCTTAGGAAAGGCTATTTGAATGATGAGGTTACCAAACCAATCTCTTTGTCGAAGGGAGGGCCATCTTACCAAGTTTGGTAGATGTGTGGGGGACCACTGTTAGACCATGGTTGGTGAAAAAGCGCTTGAGTGATGTTTCTCCTCATGCAGTTGGCAGCCAAGATTTGGGAGAAGGACATTCTAGACCATTTTTATTTCTAGTTCATTTAAGCTTGTTGAAGCTATGCATGTATTCATGTGTCCATCGATATGAAAATTGTAAATGTGAAATGTTATCTTGAATATATTTATGTAAAGTGAAGCCATGCTTATTGTAGACACTTAAAGATGTCTTGAATGATATCGTGCACTCAAATCAGATATACTAACACTGTTTCATCCTAAAACCCATCCTCTTTTTGCTTAATTAATTAAATTTGCATCACTAATTAATTAATTATGTCAATTTCATCTATTAACCTAATTGACCTAATTAGGTTAATTCACCCCTTTCATGATAACCCTTAGTCCCGTTAAATTGGATAGATCAACTTGTCTAATTTAAATCCCTAAGTCATCTTATTTAATTAAATAATCCTAGGTTATTTAATCAAGTATCATATCACTTCCCCTTTTCACTAAATAAATTAATTATTTAATGAATATACTAATTCCCCTAATTTTCATAATTGAAACTTTATTTAATTATCAAATTACTAATTAAAGCTAATCCTCCCACTTGCAAGGGAATATTCCTCCTTTACACATTCCTCCAAAAGGAATATTCCCATGGAATATTCCTTCTCCTTTGCACAAATTAATTTGGTTTTAATAATTAACTAAATACTAAATTTCCCTCACCCATCTCATTTGGAAAAGGGAATATTCTTTTTTTATAACAAACTTTCAACAAAGCTTCTTGTGCAAGTTTTGAAAGTGTGTTTGTTTGGATGAATGTAAGCCCTTGATTAAATATCATCTTGCATCCTCAACCCTTGATGGGAATCCATGATCCATGCCACCATCTTACTTCCATTTTGATCGTTTATTGATCCTTTGATCTTGGCCATCAATTTAATTTTCCCTATTCTATAAATAGAGCTTGCATTTATTGAATAGGGATCCATCTTTTAACATCAAACTTATGTTGTTAAAATCACTCTCACTTGCACTCACATTTAATATCATTTTAGCTTATTTTACTTGCATATTAGCTCAGCTTCCATTAATAGCTTCCATGATAACATAAATGCATCCATTTAGTATTGTGTAATTAGGGTTTCAATCTTTTTAGCTTAAAATCCATTTAGATTAGCTTTGCATACACCCATATCAATCATCTTAGCATAGATCATGTTAAAATATCTTGCATCATGTTCATTTAGCTTTAAACCATGTTTTATCACACATCTATCATTGGTTTCATCGATTCTCTTCAATAGAATCGATTGGAACAAGATCATTTATCTATGAGATTGGGAAAGGGTCACCATTCCACATCATTGTGACACCATTCCCCCAATAGGATAAGTTTCAATAGATTAGAATAGGTGTTTAAAGCTTTCATAGTTTAATATGTTAAGTTTAATGGATGCTTAGTTTAGTTTTTATTGATTGATCTTATTGGGATTGGCGTTTAGTGGCATAATTATGCTTCGTATCCTCATGGATCAAGTGTAGTTGGCCCATACTAATTCGTCGGTCACACTTATATTACTAGAAATATTTTTTGTATATGTAATAGAAAAGTTTGGAAAGGTTATTTTTCAATGGTGCATTTATTATTGAAAAGAAAAGAAACTTTTAGTGCTCTTGTTGATAGATGCATAAACTATTCACTTGTGGGTAAAACTTAGAAAAGTTACTGAGCAGAGCAATAGGCATGTTACACGTGGTATCAGAGCTACTAGGTTTAACTCTGGAAACTATGTGCTAGCTATGTTTCCATTCCAACATTATGTGAATCTAAGGTTTGTAAATTATTGTGCTAGGATGGCGCATCTCAAGATGACTACAATAAAGTCTGTGATTGGAAATGAGCACTACCTATGGGCCAAGAAGGAAAGAGAATCCCTTGTTCGTACCATTGATTAAACTAATTATGACAATGCCATTTGGCTTAGCGACACTGAGACATTCAGTCATGCCTTTCTTGAATTAGTCAAGAGAAGATAAAGATGAAAGAGGCTACCAACTTCAACTTCTTACCTTTTGTCTCTTAGGAAAAGTCAAACTCTTTATCACTTTCCAAGGATATGCCCTTAAAACATTGTGTTAGTTCAGTCATGATATTTAGGGATCCTCAAGTTCTTCCCTTAGTAGAAGCAATTTTAATAGCCACAGGTGGAAAATTAAAGGGTTATGTACCTAAAAAGTTTGTGTTTGAGGATAGATCTAAGGGTTATTATCCTTTTGATGATAAATTTGAGCAAAAATTTGAGGGTTATACCCCACGTAGCTATGTATGGGAAAGTGAATCTGAAGAGTATTCTCCCTTAGAATATCTTAATATTCATTCTATGTAAACTCAAGGAAATTGAAAATACTTTTTGATTATAATGAAAATTATTCTTTTGGAAAAAATTTGTGAATGAGTTCATTAAATAGAATTTCTTATGTGATTGATATATCTTTTGAATGTTGTTAACATTGAGAAAACATTCATAGATCTAATTAAAATGAAAACCTCCAAGTATAACAATTCTATGGAAAAGATGGTTATGACAAGAAATAATTATGGGGAAGTCAAAAAGTAGGTCAAGGTATTGAGAATGCCAAAGCCAAATTGGATCGTATTCTTGCTGTCATGGATGAGACTAGAGAAAGAATAGGAAACCTTAAACAATAAGTTAGGGGAAAGGAAAGAGTGGAACAAGAAGTTCCAAATAATGAGGAATAAATTCCCAACAATGAAGAAGAAGGTTTGAATTCCCATGATCATACCCAATCTAGTGATCAAGAAAGTGATGTCTCAATCTCTATCTGAGGGAGCCAAAAAAGAAGCGTTTGGAAAGTGAGTTACCATGCGACATGAGAAAAATCACACGACCAAAATTTGAAGGTAATGCTATTGGAGATAAGGTAGAAGCATGGCTTATGAAAATGGAGAAATATTTTGAAATCATAAATTACTCTGAAGTCACTAAAGTTGTATGGAGAGAATTTCAGTTGGTGGGTGAAGCATCCAACTGGTCGATGAGTAAGAAAAGGAAGCTTGGGCTTAGTTCCTTAAGCTTCACTTAGAGAAAATTTATGGATATTTTTTGGAAGAGATGGTTGCCCCAACTCTTTTGTGATCAAAAGCTCATTAACTTCTAAAATATGAGGCAAGGTGACTCCTTAGTGAATAAGTATTGGGAGTTCACTCGACTCCTCAAGTATGTACCTATGTACCAAAAGGATAAGCAATTATGTATAAGGAAGTTTATCATGGGTCTAAATGTGCAAAGAGGTGGTGAGATAGACGTGTATAGTCCAACTACAATGAATTTGGTGTACGAGAAGGAAATGAAGTAGGAATAAAGGCTTAAGTCTATCTCAAATTATCGGGAAAGAAATAAAAAGAAGTCTGGTTGGAGGCAGACCAATCAAGCTCCAAGGAAGCCTAGTGAAGGGCCAAGTTTTCAAAAGCATGGGGGCAACAGTGTTGGGAATAAGATGTCTCAGCCTTAGAGTCATAATATTGATTTAATTGATGTAATTAATGTATTTAATCTATATTATTTAATTGCCTATGGTGTCATGTCACAAATTGGGACCCACCGGTTGGGTGGCATCCTCGTTGGAAGTGACTGGATGGCACATCATCATGCCAAGTGGACATAGGAATCCCACTTTGGAATCTATGACATATGATAGATTCTATGACGTGTCATAAGGCATCTTTGAATGCATGGAGAAAGTTGGTGCCCAAGTTGGGTTATGATAGGATGTAAGAGAATCAACTATTTTTAGTCAATTATGACAGATTCTCTTACGAATCCTATGACAGATTATATGGCAGATTTATGACATATTCTATCACAATTGTAAGGCATCTGTCATAAGCTATTTTTAGCATATTCTAGGCACCCAATCTTGGAAGAAGAATATTTGCATGTTTGACCATTGTGAGGGGTGTAAGGAAATATTATACATGTGTCCAAATGCATGTCTAAGGTGTTGGATATTGTGCCATGTGGATTTGGAAACCCCTTGACTTCTAGATGCTTCTTGAAGCTTGTATCACTCTATTTATTGAGTGCCTTGAGTTGTAGAAGATATAGTTTTCTTTTGCAGGTAATGAAGTGCTAGTGGGTTAACTTTAGAATAGGTGTTTGTGACGAAGCACTTGTGTAGAAGCTTTGTACTTGGGCTATGTTGTAACTCCTATTTGAAGTAATATAGAAGTACTATGCTTTTGGAGGGTGGTATTTTTTACCCAAAAGGGTTTTCCCCATGTATATCTAGTGTATGTTCTATTTCCATTATTCTTTATGTGCTTCTCTTGTTGTAATTGTTAAAGGTGTTAAGACAATTTTTTTTGTAACTCTCCCCTACTTAGATTAGTGTATGAAGTTGTTTTTGCTGACTCGGCTTCCTTTCAATTGGTATTAGAGCTTGTCCAACCTTGGTTCCTTTGTTGGGTTAGAAGGGTTTTTTGAGTTAATCTTTGTTTTAGTGGGAATTTTATAGAAATGTATTTCATGATCTTGTTGCAGGAAAGAGATGGCAGGCACATCTAGGAGGATTGAGATGGAGAAATTTAATGGCGATAATTTTAAAATTTGGAAGCTCAAAATGGAAGACATGCTTGTAGACCGTGATCTATGGGCTGCTATTTTTGGAACCAAACCATTAGGCATGAAACAAGAGGATTGGGATCTCATGGATAGGAAAGCCAAGGGTCCTATTAGACTTTGTTTGGTTGATTCCATCCTCCTGAATTTCCATGAAGAGAAAACTTCTACTTCTTTGTGGAAGAAGCTTGGTGATGTCTATCATGCTAAATCCTTGGTAAACAAGCTTTTCCTGAGAAAGAAGATGTATTATTTCAAAATGGAAGATGGAGGGTTTGTAACAAATCATCTAAATGCATTTAACATTTTGGTTGCACAACTGGGTTCTGTTGGAGATAATATTGATGAAAAAGACCGTTGCATGCCCATTTTGTGTTTGTTGTCGGACTCTTGGTATCACCTGGTAATTGCTATTGGAAGCACTACTTCCACCTTCAAGATGGATGAAGTTGTTTCCTCATTATTATTTGAAGAGATGAGAAGGAAGTCTTCTGACATGGCCAAGCAGGCCCTTGCGGTTCGTGGCATCCCAAAAGAGAGAAACAAAAAGAAAGACAAGAAAACTAAATCAAAATCTCTTGGGAGATCAAAGTTTCCTAGTAAGAAGTCCAAGGAAAAATGTTGGAATTGTGGTTAAACTGGTCACATTTGGAAAGATTGCAAGAAGGAGGAGGAGAAGAAAAACAAGTCTTTCTCCAATTCTAAATCTAAGAAATCATCTCAAGATGATGGAGAAGCATTTATTGTAGTCTTGGTAGCCCATGCATCAGATGATGTGTGGTTGATAGATTTACGTGCATCCTTTCACATAACTGCTCATAGAGACTAGTTCTTGAAGTACGAGGAATACAACGGCAGAGAGGTGTACCTAGGTGATGACTCTCACTTGAAGATTGTTGGTCGTGGAAGAGTCAAAATCAGATTTCCTAATGGAAGAGTATAGGGGATTAATGGGGTCTTGCATATCCCAGGTTTGGCATGAAACTTCATTTTTGTAAGTAAATTGAATGATTCAGGAGTGCAAGTTATTTTCTCTAGTGGAGGATGTAAGATGACTAGAGGGGCTATGGTGTTGGCTAAGGGTGTTCGTATTGGCACTTTGTTTTAGCTTGATTCATGCATTGTACAATGCAATAGTTCTTCTGATGTACCAAATAAGATATCTTTGGATTCTTCATCCTCACCATCAGATCATGCAGAGAAGAAGCATGTTGTAGCTACATTTGATGGTTGTGCATTTTTGGTACCTAAGGGTGCTCATTCCATGGAAATGAAGCTTCCTGCAGAGAAGACAATGTTATGGTACCAACGACTTGATCACATTGGTGAGAAGGGTCTTAGAATCCTAAAAAATAAGAGCCTTGTTGAAGGCCTTAATGATTGTAATCTCAAGTTCAACTTGTGTAAATATTGTGTATATGGAAAACAACACTGTGTTTATTTTTACTCTAGTTCTCATAAGTCTTCTAGGGTTTTGGCCTATGTTCATTTAGATGTTTTTGGTCCTGTAAATATTCCTTTGTTATAAAAATCTATATATTTTGTTTCTTTTATAGATGATTATAGTAGAAGGATATTTGTTTATTTCCTCATAAATAAATCTGAAGTCTTTAGTTGGTTTAAGGAGTTTGAGGAGTTGGTAGAAAATCAAACTAGTAGAAAGATCAAATTAAGTGTTTGAGGACTGATAATGGTGGTGATTTTTGTTCCATAGAGTTTGAAAAGTTCTGTAAAGAGCATAGGATTGAGAGACATAAGACGACTCCCTACACTCCACAACAAAATGGAGTTGTAGAGAGGATGATTAGAACGTTGATGGAGGGGGCTAGGAGTATGTTGAGTGGTGCTAGCCTTGAACAATTTTTTTGGGCTGAAGTAGTAGCTACTACATGTTATTTGATCAATATATCTCCTACATCAATGCTTTTTGGTAAGACACCCATGGAGGCATGGTTTGGTAAAAAGCCTTTGATGAGACATCTTAGAGTATTTGGTTGCAAAGCTAGTGCTCATGTTCCGATTGGGAGAGGTCTAAGTTGGAGAACAAGGCTATTAAGTGTATCTTTATTAGCTATAGTGTCAGTGTAAAAGGGTACAAGCTTTGGGATCCAAAAACTCAGAAGGTTCTCTACAACAGAAGTGTGATCTTTAGAGAGATGAAACCTTCCACTGTTGAGCTACAACTAGAGAAAGAGGAGAAATAGAAGGAGGTAGTGCATATTCCACCTAATCTTAAGAAAGAAGAGCCAAGTACTCCTATTGGACCTAATGATGAGGAGAGCTCAAGTAGCTCCGCAAGTTCTGAAGAAGAAGGAGAACCTCAACCTTAGCCTTTGAGGAGGTCTACATGAGTTAGGCGGCAATCAAAAAGGTTTGGTTGTTCGTTATTGGATTCCAGTTGTATCTCTGCATTGACTACTAACATTAATGAGCCTAGGATGGTTAGAGAGGCAATGGGTATGAATGATTTAGATTCTTGGATGCAAGCCATGGACGAGGAGATGGCTTCATTAAATAAGAACAAGACTTGGGATTTGGTACCTTTTCCTATTGGACGTAAACCTATTGGTTGTAAATGGGTTTTCAAGAAAAAGTGTGGTCTTGATGGCAGTGTTGAGAAGTATAAGGCACGATTGGTCGCTAAGGGGTTTTCTCAGGTGGAGGGAATTGATTATGGAGAGATATTCTCTCCTGTAGCGAAGTTGACATCTATTTGGATTTTGTTTTCACTTGCAACTATATATGACTTAGAAGTGGAACAGATGGATGTGAAGACAGTGTTCCTTCATGGTGATTTGGAGGAAGGTATTTACATGTCACATCTAGAGCATTTCGTTGAAAAAGGTAAAGAAAATTTGGTTTGCAAACTAAAGAAGTCTCTTTATGGTTTGAAACAATCTTCTAGAATGTGGTATCAGAATTTTGATACCCATGTGTTGTCATTGGTATTTTAGAGATCTAAATCTGACCATTGTGTGTACTTTAAAATTGATAATGGTCGCATTCTCATTATTGTACTATATGTAGATAATGTATTGTTTATTGGGAATGGTAAAAGTATGATTTCAAATTTGAAGTTTCAGTTGTCAGCACAATTTGAGATGAAAGACCTAGGTGTAGCTAGGTACATTTTGGGAATGAAAATCATGAGAGATAGAGCTAACAGAAAGCTTTGGTTAAGACAAAGCAAGTATGTGAACTCCACGTTGAAGAGATTCAACATGGTAGATTGTAGACAGTTAATTGTTCCTGTGATGCAAGGGATGAATTTTTTTGGGAATGATTGTCCAAAATATCCTACCGAGATGGAGGACATGACCAGAGTACCATATGCAAGTGTAGTTGGCAGTCTGATGTATGCAATGGTGTGTACGAGACCAAAAATTGTCCAAGTAGTGGGAGTCCTTGGCCATTTCCTAGCTAATCCTAGATGGGTGCATTGGGATGCAGTTAAGAGAGTGTTCAAATATTTACGAGGTACTTTCAAGTATGCCTTGTGCTTTCATGGTTATCCTACTGGACCTCAACATTCTATGATCATTCAAGGATATGTGGATTTGGATTGGGTGGCAAACATTGACAACAAAAGATCCACCAGTGGTTATGTGTTTAAGATGTTTGGTGGTGTTATCAGTTGGATGAGTAAGCGGCAGGTTGTAGTCGCATTGTCCACGACAGAGGCATAGTATATGGCAGCCACTCATGCTTGTAAGGAAGCCATTTGGCTTAAGAGATTGTGTTCTAACATTGGTTTAGATGCAAGACAAATTACTGCTTGTTGTGACAGTCAAAGTGCGATTTTCCTAGAAAAGAATCCTACCTTCCATGCCAGAACAAAGCACATCGATGTTTAGTATCATTTTGTTCATGATATGGTAGAGGATAGAAAGGTGAACTTGGAAAAGGTTGACACTTTGGTGAATGTTGTAGATGCACTGACAAAACCAGTGAGCACAAAGAAGTTCAAACAGTGTTATGATTCTATGGGCCTTGGGACCTTGAGGAGATGATTCTGTATGACTCTCAGCAGGTCTTCGACAAGTGGGAGAATGTTGGGAATAAGGTGTCTCAACCTTAGAGTCCTAATATTGATTTAATTGATGTAATTAATGTATTTAATTTGTATTATTTAATTTCCTATGGTGTCATGTCACAAATTGGGACCCACTGGTTGGGTGGCATCCCTGTTGGAAGTGGCTGGATGACACATCATCATCCCAAGTGGACATACGTGTCCCACTTTGGAATCTATGACATATGACAAATTCCATGACGTGTCATAAGGAATCTTCGAATGCATGGAGAAAGTTGGTGCCCAAGTTGTGTTATGACAGGATGTAAGAGAATTGGCTATTTTTAGTTGGTTATGACAGATTCTCTTACGGATCCTATGATAGATTCTATGGCAGATTTATGAAATATTCTATGACAGTTGTAAGGCATCTATCATAAGCTATTTTTAGCATATTCTAGGCGCCCAAGCTTGGAAGAAGAATATTTGCATGTTTGACCATTGTAAGGGGTGTAAGGGGATATTGTACATGTGTCCAAATGCATGTCTAAGGTGTTGGATATTGTGCCATGTGGATTTGGACGCCCCTCATCTTCTAGATGCTTCTTGAAGTTTGTATCACTCTATTTATTGAGTGCCTTGAGTTGTAGAAGATATAGTTTTCTTTTGTAGGTAACAAAGTGTTGCTAGGTTAACTCTAGAACTGGTGTTTGTGACAAAGCACTTGTGTAGAAGATTTGTACTTGGTCTATGTTATAACTCCTATTTGAAGTAATATAGAAGTATTGTGCTTTTGGAGGGTGATATTTTCATACTTGAAAGGGTTTTCCCCACGTATATCTAGTGTATGTTCTATTTGTGTACTTCTTGTTCTATTTCCATTATTCTTTATGTGCTTCTCTTGTTGTAACTGTTAAAGGTGTTAAAACAATTTTTTTTGTAACTCTCCCCTACTCAGATTAGTGTAGGAAGTTGTTTCCGCTCACCCGGATTACTTTCAAAGGGATCTCAAAATAATTGGAATGAATCAAGAAAATATTGAAGGGGAAATAACAACCACTTTAACATCAATGTTGGTGGAAATGAAAGTAACTCTGGAAGACTAGCGAAGAGGAGGGGAATAGTGATATTCAAGGGTGTTATACATGTGGTGGGGACCATTATGCGAGTAATTTTCCAAGTAAACCTTCAGGGTCACAACCACATGGTAACCCTCTTCCTTCTAAAAAAGCTACATACCAACAAAAGATTCATGTTGTAGTGGATAATCAACAAGCAGAGTACTAAATTACTCCAATGGAAGTATTAGGTAATTTTTTTGGAATTCCCATTTCAATTTTAATAGATACCAGTGCCACAAAAAAAATTATTTCTCCTAGAATAGCAAGTCAAATGTCTAGAAAAGTGGCTACATTTGGGTTGTAGAATATGCTAACCAGACAAGAGCTGAGGTAAGCCAATGTTTATTCGAAGCAAGAGTTGAACTTCCAAGTTTCTCAATGGAAGTGAATCTCTACATAGCTCCCTTTGGATCTTATGATGTCATCTTAGGGATGAACTAACTATGGAGATACAGAGCCAAGGTAGATTGTCATGAGAAAATAGTAGAATTTTTAGACAATCTAGGTAACTGGGTGTCAATGCAATGAATGCCTAGAGGGATTAAGTTATGACAAATATCCACTATATAGATGTATAGAGAAAAGAAGAAAGGTTATCAACTCTTTGCAGTAAAAATGGAGAAGCTTGAGGAATGTAAGGAATTCATATCTCAAGATGATATAGCATATTATGGATCTCAAGACTTTTAAGAGGTTGAAGAAGGTGAGGTATTGGAATCTGGAAAAATAGGTATGGAGAAATATCCTATTTTACGGAAATTTGAGGATGTATTTCCAGAAGAATGACCTAGATTACCCCCTAAGAGGATATTTGATTTCTCCATCGATATAGTACCAAGGTCAAAACCTATATCAAAAGTACCTTATAGGATGGCCACAACTAAACTAATGGAGTTAAAGGAAAAACTAGAAGAGTTGTTTTCTAAAGGCTTGATAAGACCCATTGTTTCACCTTGAGGAGCACCGGTTATCTTTGTAAAGAAGGATGGTACACTGCACTTATGTATTAATTATCAATTGCTTAACAAAGCAATGATAAAGAATAAGTATCCATTGCCACGTATCGATGATCTCTTTGATTAGATGTAAGGAGCGACAATATTTTTGAAGATTGATCTATGTTATGGGTATCATCAACTTAGAATCAAGGATGGAAATATTTATAAAATTACTTTTAGAACTAGATACAAACATTATGAGTTCACAGTCTTACCTTTTGGGCTGACAAATGCACCAACAACATTCATGAACCTAATGAACAATGTATTTAGGGATTGTCTAGATAGATTGTGTTAGTCTTCATGGATGACATCTTAATCTACTCCAAGAATGAAGAGGAACATGTCAAGCATCTAGACATCATTCTTCAAAGATTGAGAGAGCATAAGTTATATGGGAAACTCTCAAAGTGTGCCCTTTTCCAGAAGAAATTATAGTACTTGGGTCACATAATTTTAGCTAAAGGGATTTCAGTTGATCTAACGAAGATAAAAGTGGTACTAGAATTATTGGTGCCAGAATGTGTTGGAAGTTAGAAGCTTTATGAGATTGGTATGGTATTACTGTAAGTTTGTTGAGAACTTTTCAAGGATAGCTTTTCCCATCATGTCATTGCAAAGAAAGGGAAAGAAGTTTGAGTGGTTTGAGAAATGTCAAGCAACATTTGACCAACTCAAGGAAAGGTTAACCACAACACCAATACTAAAAGTACCAGATCTAGATGGTAACTTTGTGGTTATTACAGATGAATTAAAGAAGGATTGGGTGGAGTATTAATGCAAGACAGGTGAGTCATAGCCTACAAGTCTAGAAAGTTGAAGCCCTATGAACAAAATTATGCTTCACATGATTCAGAGCTAGTAGCAGTTCATGCATTACAGATGTGGAGACATTATCTATTGGGAAAACCATTTGAATTCAAGATTGATCACCATGGTATTAATATTTTGTTTACCCAACCTAATCTTAATGCAAGGAAAAGAAGGTGGTTAGAGTTGATAGATAACTATGATTTCAACATCAGTTATATCAAGGGGAAATAAAATTGAGTTGTCTATGCCTTAAGTCGTAGGAGACATATCTCTTTGATGATATTAGTCTAAACTAACTTCAAGGGTCAAGTGTTGTGAGAATCTAAGGGTGATGAGTTCTATGAAAAAGTCAAGCATGCACTCTCAGATGATCCATAAAATCGAAGGTACGAAGGATGTCACTTTGAACCTAATGGATTATTAAGGTTTAAGGGGAGAATTTATGTACCAAATTATGGAGAATCAAGGGACTTAGTATGGGAAGAAGTACACAACACACCATATTCAGGACATCTGGAGGTGTAACCGAGATGTTGGCTGATGTGAAGCCATTATATTTATGGACGGGTATGAAAGGAGACACAACAAGATTTGTAGCAGGTTTCTTAGAATGCCAAAGAGTGAAGGCAGAACATCCTCATCCTGTAGGTCTTTTCTATCCACTTGAAGTTCCAAAAAGTAAGTGGCAAGTCATTAGCATGGAGTTTTTGCAAGGTATCCCTATGTCTAGGAACAAGCACAATGTTATTCTGGTAGTAGTTGACAAGTTGACAAAAGTAGCTCACTTAATACTAGGGAATCTGACTGATGGAGCTCTTGTAATAGCACAAAAGTTTATTAAATATATATTTAGATTGCATGGGATTCCTGAAAAGATCATTTCAGATAGGGATACTCGTGTGACATTTAGATTTTGGAAAACCCTATTTTCTTCACTTGGAATGAAATTAAATATAAGCTTTGCTTATCATTCTTAAATGAATGGACAAACTGAAAGGGTGAACCAAGTATTAGAAGACCTACTAAATATGTATTGCATGGATCAACAATACAAGTAGGAGGATTACCTACCTTTGGTAGAGTTTGCATATAATAACTCCTATTGTTATGCAATCAAGGTGGCTCCATTTGAAACATTATATGGCAGGAAGTGTCGAACTCCTATAAGTTGGGATAAGTTGGAAGATAGGATAAGCCTTGGGCCAAAGATGTTATTAGAAATAGAGGAACAGGTTGGAATGATTAAGTAGAGATTAGCATAAGCTAATGATAGGCATAAAAGTTATGTTGATTCTAAAACCTAGTACCTAGGAATTTTGCAGTGGGGGATAGAGTTTTTTTGAGAGTTAAACCTTGCAAGAGTTCTATCAAGTTTAGAAAATCATCCAAACTAGCTCTGCGCTACATTGGACCTTTTGAGGTTATTGAGGAAATCAACCCTATTGTGTATAGGATTTCCTTGCCACCTGCTCTTGCTAGGATGCATAACATCTTTCATGTCTCATATCTTAAGAAGTATATACCAGGTGATAACCATGTTATTGATTATAATTCTTTATAGGTGTAGGATCCAAGGGTGGTAACAATCGAGCCACTCAAGATGATCAGAACATGTAAGCTTCACTTACGTAACTGAGAGGTTTTGCAATGCAAGGTAAAGTGGGATTAGTATGCAAAAGACTCTTCCACATGGGAAGAATATGCTGAAATAAAGTAGAAGTTTCCACAAGTCTTGCTAGAATTTGAAAATTCTTGAAAAACAATGATATTTTGTTATGTGAAGTTTTGTGATGTGTGCTTTATGCTATGGTCATATTGATACTTAAAAATCATCGGGGGCGATGAATCACAAGGGGGGAATATGTTACACCTCGTGTGTTATGACCTATTTACTATTACCTTGTTTGGTAAATTGCTTTAATAAATGTGAATGTGTTTTACATATATGAATTTTGAAGGAAATATGATGAATGAATGTTTTCCAAGAATCTATTTAATACTTTATGATAATTTTGTAAATGAAATATATGTGATGCATACGAATGCATTGATTCGGCTAACTACTATTATGGTGAAACTAAGCTGAATGTAGGAATAGGTTCAAGCCTTTGGAAGAGAGGGGAAGTATCACTCAGGAGAAGAACTTGGTTTGGTAACCTCTAATTCAATCTTACTGAGCATTCACACAGTCATACCCTAGTTGGTCTTAGTTGAGTCAATCCAATTAGGTAGATGGTAAGTGATCTTTAGTTTAGTTGTGTGTGTTTATATTGATTTACGATCTTGTTTATGAATGTTTAGAATGAGGTATGTCATGAATCTTGATGATAAGTGGAAATCCCTCCTTGTGTGTTTATTTCTATGTCGATGAGTTATATGCATAAAATGTATATATATGTATATATGTATGTGTCAATGGTAAACTAATACATGTGAAGTGAATATGTACATGAGTATATGTAGGTAGATGTACCTACGCATGCTCATGGATGGATTACCCATATGCATGGGAATAATGATTGGACTAAGGTGATATATATATATACATTCCACGTATATATGTTGATTGATGGAATTGTGTGTATGAGTGTTTACTATAAAGATATTGAAATGATATTACGTATATGTATACACGTGGTATATATATATATTAATATATATGTGTGTTTATTAATAAAATGTATTTGATTAACTATATGAAATGAATATATATGAATATATTATGCACTTGAAGATTAACACAATACTTTTATTTATATATATATTATATAAATAAAAGTACTGTGTTAATCTCCAAGAACATAATATAGTGAACTGATATTAGGTGAAGCACTAGAAAAGAATAAAGCACATATAACATAGATAGTGTAGCCTTTTAAGGAATACCAACCAGTGCATAAAATATGTAAGTCTAAGTCAAATCAAAGGAAGAAGAATTATGAGTTCATGTGCAATTGTGTTAACATTTGAAGGGATGTGTAAACTGTTTTAAATGGCTTATGAATTAGTCAAATCTCATGCTATAAAATTGGGCGCCAACATTTGAAGGTGGTGCCATATTATCAAGAGTTTGGAATGCTTAAGAGGTCTTCAAAATATACATAAGATTGCAAATAGAATAGAGACTCAATCAAGTGCAAACTTGGTAGCATTTTATAAAGGAATTTGAATTAGGAAACTTGTTTTAAGCTTGTTGTCCCATATATCAAGTCAACTTAGCCATTTAAATGGTGAGGAATTTGATGTGTTGCAAACTTGTGAGTTAGCTTGGTGAGTTGTTGCATGAGGATGAAAGGTGGCATAAATACTTGTTTGTAGCCTTTGGTTGCTCACAAATTAAGTATAAATAGAGGTGCTCATTCTACCAAATGCATCACTTGTCAATTTGATTTCTTTGTGTTATTCTGCTACAAATTTTGGCATAAAGTGAGTTGAGAGGTTGGATTGTTTTATATTGGTTTTGTTGAGGGCTTTAGAGAGAAGCTAGTAGAGGAATTTGGGTTGTTTGTAGTGGAGTTGCAAGCAAAATTGAGCCATTAAACCAAGAGGGAAGATTATTTAGTTGGAGCTTTAAACAAGCATGCTGATTTCTACCTCTTTGTTATTATGTTGGAAAGATTGTTTATTATATTGTCATGTTGAAAGATTACCTTTATGTGTGTTTTGATGCTTGCAAGTCTTTTGAAATTTCTTGATTATTTCTTGTATTAGGAACTCTTTTCATTTGGGTTCAAATGTATATAGTTATTTATAACATAATGGGTTTTATACATTTATAAATACTATTTGTACTATATGTAGAATGTTGGAACTATACAAAGTATAATGATACTCTAAGTGTTTAGCATAAGATAGAGTTATTTTGAGATACTCGATTGCCATGTCAGTTAATGTGAGTCAAAGGGAAGGTTATTCCTAGGGTTAGGATAATCTGTGGGAAAGGGAATAACCTAGAATAAAATAGAATACTAATGGTCAAAATGCAAATCAAGCAATTGTAGTGGTAAATATAGATGACCCTCACTCAAGTTACTAGGTGGTGAATCTTTGGACAATGTAGTGTAGGTAGCCACTATCTACACTGTCAATTCACTATGATTCAAGTACATACTAGGCTGAGAATATCATAGATATAGAGGTTGACTTTATGGTAAGCTCTAGATATGTAGGACACATCACTATACTCAGGAAAGGCTATTTTAAGGATGATGTTACCAAAACAATCACTTTGTCGAAGGGAGGACCATCTTACCAAGTTTGGTAGATGTGCGGGGGATTGCAGTTAGTGCATGGTTGGCAGAAAAGTGCTTGAGTGATGCTTCTCCTCATGCAATTGGCGGCCAAGATTTGGGAGAAGGAAATTTTGGACCATTTGTATTTCTAGTTCATGTAAGCTTTTTGAAGCTATGTATGTATTCATGTGTCCATCTATATGGAAATTGTAAATGTGAAATGTTATCTTGAATATATTTATGTCAAGTGAAATCATGCTTATATTATTGGAAAAATTCTTTGTATATTCAATAGAAAAGTTTGGAAAGGTTATTTTTCAATGGTAGATTTATTATTGAAAAGAAAATAAAATTTTAGTGCTCTTGTTGATAAATGCATAAATTATTCACTTATGGGTAAAACTTAGAAAAATTATTGAGTAGAACAATGGGCATGTTACACACAATGGACTTATAAATGAAAGGCCATTTTTTGGTTAAGGTTTATGACAAAGATATTAACAAGTTATTTTTAAAGTATAACCCATGGAATGCAACTAGTGATACTTCTCCACATTTAGATGAAGGAGGAAAAGATCTCATCATTTATTTGTTTAGCATTGCAAAGGTCAACTATCGAAAGTTCATGTTCTATGTTGTAGGATAAATGGTTGATAATTTTTTTGACTAGTTGTGGAAAAGTGGTAATGGTTCCATGAGGTATATGCATAAACCACTCAAGAGATTGTCCTCCTAAACTTTTGGGAAATGGTCTCATAAGATAAGCATCATTATAATCCCCTTCATGAAATGCCATATAGAACTCTTTAACATGGTCATGTAGGTTTCCTTTCCCTTTATACTTATCTAGTTTAGGAACTTCAAAATTATGAGGGAAGGGGATTGATGTTATTGATTTATCAAAAGGGTAGGGACATAGTTCTTCAAATGTATATGCTTTCTTTTGTTGTAGGGTCCCTAATTGCATCCCCTTAAGGATGTTATTTATCTCTTTCCACTCTTAGGTGATGGGATTTCAAGGAGTTGGAGTTGGCACATGTGGTGGTGGTTGTTGGTTAGATGGAAGTTGTTGGTAGATAGGTGATTATTTTTGGTGTTGGATAGGAGGTTATATGTATTGTTATTGTAGAGGGGGTTGTTGTTGTTAGTTTTGGATAGGAGGGTGTGATGTGTTTAAGAGTGTTTGATATGTTGGAGGTTGAATATATGTAATTGTTATTATTGAGGGGCTAGTTGATGATAGTTAAGTGATTGTTGATATGCCAGTTGTTGTTGGTATCTTTGTGGTATTTGGATAGGTTGTGGTTGACATATGGGTTGGGATGTGTTTAAGGGTGATCAATATGTTGGAAGATGACTATTTTATGGTTTTTGTGGAATAAATTGTGATGTGTTTGGGAGTTGTTTGTATTATTATTGTTGTTGCGACAAGGTTTGTTGGTAGTTAGGTTGAGATATGGGAGGTTGATGTTAGGAAGTTATAAAATGTTGTGGTGAAGTGTAAGATGAGATCATAGCTAAATGGGAGGTGATGGTTGGGATAAAGATAAAGGTGGTAATTGATTGAATTAAGGGTATTATGGAAGGGAATGAGGTTTGAATTTGAGTGATGTTTTGACTATATATGCTAGGTTGACTAATGGAAGTGGGTTAGACATATACTCTGTTGTAGGGTAGGTGATGTCATAGTCCTATTAATGGGATTAGAGATGTGGAACTATACATAGTAGAAAATACTTCATCTAGTAGAGGGTAAGTGTTAATGGGGTCAAGGTGGTTACTTGTTGCAAGTTCCCATGTGATTGATTCTAAACATATAATATAACCATGAGCCCTTGCATGGTGAAGGTATTTTTTGTGGGTTGGTTGAAATTAGAGATATCTATAGTTATGTTTTGAGGAATCTTGTACAAGGGATTTTTAAAAGTGGATATAGCTATAGTTTGGGTTTTAATGAACTTACTCAACTTAGATTGGTCAAATATAGGGGAGAGTGTGACACCCTTCTCTATAAGTTTCTCTAGGAAGTGTTTTTTATTCAAACCTATAATACGATCTAACTAGGTTTGGGTAAGTTCATCATTCATAAACTCAACAAACCTAAGAGAGTATTCAAGTTAGTCTATTAAGTCTTGTTCATTAACTCTAGGGTTATCTTGTAAACTCTTAGTTTGATTATACCAACATGTTGCAAATGGATATGTACTACTCTCTTCCATGTTTTTATTTGCTTGTGCCTAGTAATGGGTGGCATGAACCTATTAACAAGGCAATAAATTCATCTTAAATGTCCTTTGCCTTGAGCCAAGTGGCATTTATTGCATATTCTCTTCCCTCTTGCATGTCATTTCAACAAATTTGAAATTCAAAAATATGCATTTATTGGCACAATCCTCAAAACTTGCACATCCTCCATCCACTTATAGATTGACAAGTGGCATCTTGCCATTGGATGAATGTTAGTCCCACATTGCTCAAATTTGGACATTCATCCATCTTGGCATTCTATAAATAAAGATCTCATATCCTCATTTTATCATCCACAAATTATGCAAAGTTACCATCCTCAAATATCTATCAAATTCCATCCATCAGTCTTGAATCTTAGCTAGGATATGCAGGTTTTTAGCTTGAAGCACTCAATCTTCATCAACAAAGTGGATCATTCATCAATCATCATCATCACATATCAATCTTGCATCATATCTTGCATCATAAGAGTTGGGAAAGGGCCGATTTTCACATCAAATTGGTACCAATTCCCCCATGGGATCATGAGTTTGCTAATTTAAATTAGGATTCAATCTAGTTTGTTATTTTCATTGTGTTCTTCATTGTTTATTTTCCTAATTTGAGTTTTGTAAATGGATTTCATGGGGAATCCTTATTATTGCTTGCAATCTCTAACTTAATGTGTTTGTTCTCATTGTTATGCAGGTATTAGGATTGGGGTTCACACACCTTCCATGCAAGAGAGTTGCAAACAATAATCTGTTATATCATCAACAAGAAAATACTTACAAAATGAACCTCAAGAGTCTTCATGGATATCTAGAGATAATATAATGAGGTTGAGTGCTTTATAGGAGCAACTCTAAATGATAAAGGGATTAAATCATGACAAGTATCAACATCCTATGTGATGAGACAAAATGATCTAATAAAAGTTCACTCTAGTTAACAAAAAAAGCACTCTTAAGTTTGGCTTAAGTACATGAAATGAATTAGCCTAATAATTAATTAAAGACTAATTAATTATTAGCTAATGCATGATTACTCTAACACCCACCTTAAGATGAACTAGGAAGTAGCTAAAAAACCCTAAAATGTGAATACAAAAAAGAAAAAAATGCATGATGGGTCCTAACAAACAAGGCCTAATGAGGTACCCATGTATAAACAACCTAATCTCTCATACCCAAAGAAAAAGAGAGAAAAAATCATGGGAAAAACTCCTCTACAAAAGGGATAAAGGAAAATGAATGAATAAAAAGCCTCCAAAACAATGTCCCAAAAAATAATAAGAACATGAAGAATATTGTTGAAACTGTAAGAAATCTAAGGTAGCGGAACAATTTCCTACACTAATCTTGAGAGGAGAATAATGAAAAAAATTATAGATCTTTAACAGTTACAAAAAATTAAACACAAATAAACACAAATATCATGCATACCATGACATGATGATTTATGTGGGGAAAACCCTTTCGGGAGAAAAACCCCACACTCCAAAAGCCGCTCAATATATTATTCAGTAAATCACAAAGATTACAATATACTTGTAGAGCAAGCATCTCATAGGAGTATCACCACTCAAAGATCCAGAGACAACATGACCACTATCAGAATCTCATAATACATCACTCTCTACTGCAGCCTCAATACAACACCCTCATAAAATAGGATTATATTCTAGGACAAGACAAGCCAACAAAATATCCACCATTAGATCTAAAACCTAATAACGAACGGTCCATATTTACAATATATCATTATTTAATGTATGTCGTCCATTTTAGAAGTTTCCTGAAAAAGTTAGCACACTCACATTTTGCTCTTTGCTACCAATGTATACACCTATTCATGTAACTAGGAAATATATATATATATATACATCCTATCAACAATAAATCATATATAATTGCAAGGTTGAAACACATTTTCCCAACAAATCTCCCACTTGTTGAACACCTTGCAAGAGTAACATGAGGGTGTAAACATAGTCTCTTTAATTGCTAGGGGACGAAAGGCCCATAGTCTCTTAACATCATTTGAACTTCTTTGTGCTCACAGACTTAGTTAAATAATCAACAACATTCATCAAAGTCTCTACATTAACCAGCTTCACCCTGCCATCTTCAACCATATCTCTAACAAAATGACACTGTACATCAATGTGCTTGGTTCTGGCATGAAATGTTAGGTTCTTGGCTAGACATATCAGACTCTGATTGTTGCAATAAATTGTCACTACACCTTGTTTTATTCCAATATCTAAACATAGTCTCTTAATCCAAATGGATTCTTTACAAGCATGATTAGATGCCATATAATTTTCTTCATAGTGGACAAAGCAACCACAACTTGTCACTTACTCATCTAACTAATTGCACCACCAAATGAAGTAAACACACAAGCACTGGTGGATTTTCTGCTAACATCACCTGTCTAGTCTGAATCCACATAACCATAAATATCAAGGTAAATTTCATCTTTAGTCATATTACTATGATAAGATAAGGAATAATATGAGGTACCCCACAAATATCTGAAGACTCTTTTAACTACATTACATATATATGGAAAAACTCCCACTACTTGGGCAATGTCTGGTCTTGTACAAACCATAGCATACATCAAACTTCCAATTGCACTCTGGTAAGGAACTTTGGTCATGTCTTCCATCTTTGATGGGGGTGTTGGACAATCTGAAATAGATAACTTTGTTCCAATTGAAACATGAACACACAATGGTCTACAATCTTGCATATCAAACCCCTGTAAAATTGAGTTGACATACTTACTTTGGCCAAGCCATAGCTTTCTTCTCACTCTATCTCTTTTAATTTCCATCCCAAGAATGTGTTTAGCTGCACCAATATTTTTCATTTCAAATTTAGCATCAAGTTGAGATTTTAGTTCTAAAATCATACCTTTCCCCTTGCCAATAAATAACGTATCATCAACATATAATGCAATAAAATAGGAAATGATCACCATCAGTTTTATAATAAACACAATGATTTTATTTAGAATGCTCAAATCCAAAACTCAACACATATGTATCAAATTTTTGGTACCACATCCCAGGACTTTATTTTAGGCCATATAAAGATTTCTTCAATTTGCAAACCAATTTACTTTTACCTTTCACCACATAGTGCTCTGGATGTGTCATATAAATATCCTCCTCCAAATCACCATGGAGGAAAGTAGTTTTCGCATCCATTTTCTCAACCTCTAAATCATAAGCAGCAGCAATAGAAAGCAAAAATCTAATGGATGTCATTTTTGCAATAGGAGAAAATATCTCACCATAGTCAACACCCTCAACTTGAGAGTAACCTTCCACAACCAACCTTGCTTTGTACTTCTCAATACCTCCATTTGAACCAATATTTTTCTTGAACACCCATTTACAACCAATAGGTTTTCATCCTTTAGGCAATGGTGCAAAATCCCATGTATCATTCTTTTTCAAAAATGTCATTTCTTCATCCATAGCAATCTTCCAAGATTCTGCATCATTCATACCTAGTGCCTCATCTACAGATCTAGGTTCATCCATGTTAGTATTCAAAGCAAAAATACATCTCCAATCATCAGGTGAATACCTTTTAGGTGGTTTTCTATGCCTTGTAGACATTTGAACAAGTTGAGTTGGAGGTTCTTCCTCCTCTTCTAAAGATCCAAAGCTAGATGAGATCTCCTCAACTTCTTGTCTATCCTTGGTCCTTGATTCAAATTTCTCAAGTGTAGAAGGAAATTGAATCACATCTTCCTATTTACTTTGTTTTGGCTACAATGTAATAGAAGAAGGCTTACTTTCTCTAAAAATATCACTCCTACTATGTATTACCTTCTGTGCAATAGGATCCCAAAGCTTGTATCCTTTCACACCATAACTATATCCAATGAAGATACATTTCACAACCTTGTTCTCCAACTTTGTTTGCTTCTCCTTTGGCACATGTGCATATACATCACAACCAAAAACTCTAAGATGTATTAATGAAGGATTGAAACTTGACCATGCCTCTATAGGATTCTTATCAACAAGAGTTGATGTAGGAGACCTGTTAATTATGTAACAGGCAGTGGAAAAAACTTCAGCCCAAACCTTTGTTCTAGGCTAACACCACTCAACATACTCCTAGCCTTCTCCATCAATGTCCTGTTTATTCTTTCTGCAACTCCATTCCACTATGGAGAATACAGAGTTGGCTTTTGTCTATGAATACCACAATCTTTACAAAATCTATCAAAATAATTAGAGAAAAATTCACTGCCATTATCAGTCCTTAAACACTTGATTTTCTTTCCAGTCTGCAGCTCAACCATTTCTTTAAATTCTTTAAATCGATTGAAAACTTTAGATTTACTCTTTAGAAAATATACCCATGTCCTACTATAATCATCAATAAATGAAACATAATATGTGGATTTACCAATCGAAGGAGCATCTACAGGACCAAACACATCAAAATGAATAAGATCCAATACACCACAAGATTTATGAGAACTCAAGTAAAACTAAACATGGTTTTATTTTCCATAAATGCAATGCTCACAGAAATTGAATTGAAGATTACAATTAGACAAACCTTCAGCATGGTTTTTATTTTTCAAGGTCCTTAGACCCTTTTCTCCAATGTGGCCAAGTCTCTGGTGCCATAACATAGTTTTCTCTACAGGTAACTTTGACTCAGAAGAAAGAGCAACCTTGGGTACCCAAAATCCATGACCATCTACTAAAGGTGAAACCCTCACTTCTTCCACAAACTTTCTTTTCACAAAAGTACTATTCCACTCAACAATGCATGCATCAAAATTATACAATGTGCCATATTTGACACCTTTAGTAATCACTATAGCACCTCTAACCATCTTACATCCTACATCAAAAAATACTACCTGCACACCCACATCTATTAGTTTGCTCACAGATAAAAAATTTCATGCTAATCCAGGGATATGAAACACACCATTAATCCTTTTTATTCTACCATTAGGAGATCTAATTTTAACCTTACCATGGCTAACAATGTCTAAATGAGAATCATCACCCAAGTACACCTTACCACCATCAAATTCTTCATATTCAAAAAACCAATCTCTATTAAAGGTCATATGAAAAGATGCACCTGAGTCAATTAACCATGCATCATTACCTGCATGAGTTGCTAAAGCTACAATGAATGCATCGCCATCTTCCTTCTCAGACTTAGAATCAAAATCAAATTTCTTCTTTTTCTTCTTATTTTCTTCTTTGCATTCCTTACGAACATTCCTAGGCTTACCATGGTTCCAACAAATAACTTTGGACTTTTTAGGAGATTTAGATCTCCCCTTGGACTTGGATTTTTCATGCTTCTCATTCTTCTTGCCTTTTTTTAGGTCTTCCACAAATTTTAGGGCCTCCTTGGTAGTGATGGATACCTTCTTCCTATCTCTTTAGAAAGCAAAGAACCCACCACATCTCCAGTCTTCAAATAACAAAAATACTCCTAATAACCATAACAAGAGAATCCCATGAATCAGGCAAAAAACAAAGCAAGATATGACATGTCTCTTCCTCATCCATTTTGACACCAACTGATGCCAATTAAGACACCAACATATTGAATGCTTCTAGGTGGTATGTGATTCATCCACCCTCTTCCATTCTCAAGGAATATAGTTTCTTCCTCAAGAAAATATTGTTCACTAAAGATTTGGCCTAATACATCTTCCAAGCTTCTTCCATAGTTTCTGTGCAGAGGTTTCATCATGGACATTAATTAAAATAGAGTCTTTCAAGCATAATCTAATTAGACCCTTGGCTTTACGGTCCATAACATCATATTGAGCAGCTTGAGTAGGAAATGTCAACCTTGAAACATTCTCATCAACAACATCCCATAGATCTCGATCTATCAACAAATCCTCCATCTTCAGCTTCCACATCTCAAAACTATTGCCAAAAAATTTCTCCACCTCTATTCTCCTTGATGAACTTTCCATTTGAAAATTCCTACAACAAGATCACAAAGTGTCTTTTGCACAAGCTCCCACTCAAATTTGGATTAGTTCAAAAAACCCAACAACCCACAACTAAAACCAAAGGTGATCAAGCTCTGATACCAGTTGTAAGGAAGCTAATGTAGTGGAACAACTTCCTACACTAATCTTGAGAGGAGAATAATGCAAAAATTTATAGACCTTTAACAGTTACAAAAACATAAACAAAAATAAATGCAAATATCATGCATACCACAACATAGTGATTTACGTGGGGAAAACCCTTTCGGGAAAAAACCTCACACTCCAAAAGACACCCAATATATTATTCAATAAATCACAAAGATTACAATATACTTGCAGATCAAGCTTCTCATAGGAGTATCACCACTCAGAGATCCAAAGACAACATGACTACTATCAAACTCTTAGAATACATCACTCTCTACCACAGCTGTAATACAATGCCCTCATAAAATAGGATTACATTTTAGAACAAGACAATCCAAAAAATATCCACCATTAATCTAAAACATAATAACAAATAATCCAAATTTAAATAGATGTCTAATAAATTAGCAATGATTATATATACCATTAATAAATCGTATATAATTGTAAGGTTGAGACACATTTTCCCAACAAAAACACAAAGAATTTGTAGACAACTATCAAATGATGACTGTTATAGTGCTATAATGAAGAACCTCCTTTGAAATAGATGATGATCGAGATTAAGAGGATAAGAATCTACATGAGTGCCTCAAATGACACTACTCAAATTAGATGGAAAAAAAAGACAAACATCTAGAACTCGAAGATACAAATGACACATAAATCTACATGAGTAACCCCAACAACAGATCTCAACATACAAGATGCAAGTCAAAAATATAGGTACCAATAGACTAAAGAACATTGACCAAGTGAAAATAGGTCACCTCTAGAAACATGAACCCAAGAATGTCCATATGGAAAATGCTCCATCTCACCAAAATGCATGGGTAACTATCCGCTTCATTGCTTAGAAAATAGTAACAAGAACTAGATACATAAATCACTCAAAAAATGAAACCAAGGAAGCATTATCACCAATAGTAGAACCCCCCATAATGTGGAAAGGGAGATCCAAGACAAGTCCATTGAAACTATGTATAACCAATAAGTGCATGAAGGAGAATCAAGAACATATGAATGTGCATAAAATAGTACCTATAATTAAAAGGGTGTGCAAACTAGGGCACACACACATGAGGCACGAATCACTGGGATTTGATGTTGTCATGGAAGGAACAATCACTTGACAAAGTGTGATGGTAAAGAAAATGGCCTACACAACTGTCCCATGACACTTTATAACATAATGCGAGTACAAAAGACACAACAAGATGTGTGAAATCCCCAAAAAACATACACTAAAGTGACACTTTATCTTAGTGCATCTACAAAAAAGAAATTGCATGAAAAAGATTTCTACAATACCCAAATAGGAAAAAATGATGGAAATACATATAAAACAACCAAAAATAAGTCATCCCATATAAACAAAAAGTTTCCAGGAGCTCAAAGGTCTAAGTAATCCACTAGAATGTGAAAACACAAAAAACTAAATAAAATGTACCTAGAGAAAAATCTTGAAAAATTGCATGGATTGTTGTGAAGAGCTCTGAACAACCATCCCAACATCGCTAGAATCACGAAAAATGGAGAAACAGGTCAAAAATTGTGAGCTCGAAAGTGAAAACAACACATCTAACTTTTACAAGCGATAAAATGTACCAAAAACAAAATTTGAGAAAAAAAATAGTATAATTGGATAGTGCTCAGAACCAACTTTCCAATAATATCTCGTCTTCCCAATCTTGGTGGCTGAGTGGAAATTTATCATGATTTTCCCAATCTTGTTGAAATTGTAAAAGACAACATTTTTTAGCCCCCAAAGGCTAGGCGTTGGTCACCCATGTGACCTTAGGGTGGCAAGGGTTTAAATTTTTTTACAATGTGTGAGTTGCAACCTACATGTAAATACTCCAAACCTACTTACAAAATGTAAGCCTTCTCAGATGATCTTGTTTTTCATAATAATAAATTAAGTGTAAAGGATAAGTTCAAGACCTGAAATCAAGTTAGTAAACAATTGATACATTAATATTTTGATTTAAACAACATATTTTAAATGGTTTATTTAAAATTACATTAATACATAGACCATAGACCCTATATTAATTTTCTAGGATCTAACAATTTGAATGATTGTTCACTCACCTTGGGCAACATCCAATGCAATGCTAAGCCTTCTTTCCCAGTCAAGGAATTTTCCACATGATTTTTTTCCCGAATGCATATTTTACAATCTTAATGTAAAGGTTAACTTAAATGTTTATAAATATACAGTGGAGGGGTTGTGTTATGAATTTTACCTTCAAGGCAATTTCTTATGTCTCCATTGGACATAAATTCATAAATTAACACCATATTCTCCTCCTCTATGCAGTAGCCAATGAGTTCTACCAGATTCCTATGATGTAATCCACCTACATTGCACTACAAGTTATGTGTATCCACTTTAAATGCAAATGAAAATGACTTAATAATATAGGGAAAAACAAATAAAAACTCTGTACACCTTAATAAAAAAATCCGTTAATATTAATGACTATCTATGCCCAAATGTAAATTTAAACAAACAACATAATGTATTAGTTAAATACAAATGAAAAACTATGAATGCATAAATGTAAAGGTGAGAATACTGTGCTATAGAATTTTAAATTAAATTTTTCTTTTAGTTAAATTATAAATAATGAATCAGATAGTGTTTAATTTAAGAAAATTTGTTATTGTCTTATTAAAAAATAAATTTATCATATTTTTTAAAAAGAATGTAATGGGTTTCAATTAATCTTCTCATTCAATATACAAAAAATATATAAACTTCTAAAACAAAGAAATATAATGGGAGGTTATCATTAGGTAACATTTATTATTACATGTAATAAATATTCATAATTAACTAAAATAAATAATATTAAAGATATTTTGTGTTATTCTATATCAAACACTTAAGAGTCATTGATTGAAATTGGAGATATTTGATAACCAAGTTGATTCATGATGGGACAAAGAACACTTTTTACTCGTAAGTAATTTTGAAGATGTCAGATGCATCTCTCTTCCAATTCCATTCATTTTGTAGCCACCAAAAGGAGGGTACATGAATTGAGGTCTTTTTTATATTTAATTTATTCATTTGATAATACATAATAAAAAGATAAAAGATGTAATATTTTTCCCTTCAATTCAACAAGCTCCATAATGAAAACAAATATTATATTTCAATTCAAATCATGTATTTATATTGATGCTAATTTTCTAAATGTTTCTAATATTTTATTTAAATATATTTAAATATTCCAAATTATCTATACCACTATGTTTAATATAGATTAATTTATTGAAATAGCTAATATTTTTTATTTATTTAAATATAAACAAGTCATAAACTTGATTTATTAATTTTTGAATTGAGCTTGAGGCTACTCAAAGAAAGGTCTTGGATGAGGCAATCAAGTAATTTTTTGAGTTATAATTAGTGAAACAAGTCCATTTATTAGGAAATGATCGAGGCTATGAATGTATATTCTCACAAATTATCAACATTGAAGGATGAAAAGAAAGCTATCAGTAACGAGGCTCAAGTTTTATAATAAAGTATTTTAATAATAATTTATTAGTTCTTTTAACAATTTTTTTTTTATCAAAATACCAAGGTCAATTTTAAAATATAAGTCACTTTATCATAAACTTTATAATTTCCATAAATATTTAAGACCATAACTAACTTAAAGTTAATTATTTTCTCTTTAAGTGGAATAGTTCTATAATTATAAGAATCTTTTGGCACTTCTTTCAACTAGGAAGATAGAGAGATATAGAGGAAGAGGAAAAGGGAGAGATAGAGAGATATAGATAGTGGGTTAGAGTGATATAGAGATAGATATATAAGGAGATATATAGCTCTTTATCCTTTTCCCTATCCCTTGCTATCTCTCTAATCATCTCTCTATTTATATCTTCCCTCTCCTCTATCTTTTTATCTCTCCCTATCCTTCTCTCAATATCTACTTCCTCTCCTCTCCTCTCTCCCTCCCTCTCCACTCTCCCTCTCCCTCTCCCTCTCCCTCTCCCTCTCCCTCTCCCTCTCCCTCTCCCTCTCCCTCTCCCTCTCTATCCTTATCTCTATCTCCTCACCCCTCTTTCTCACTCTTGTCTAGATCTCCCACTTTCTATCCCTATCTCCCCCCCCCCTCTCTCTCTCCATATTGCAAACATAACATGAGTCTATTGGTAATGGAAATTGATTATCATCCTAATTTAAAGGTTTTTATTTTAATCATGTATGGATCCTTGTAAGTGGATGCATAGTTGATTTGAGCTATCACTTCTCCATTTAGACCTTTGTTGCACAAACATCATTTCATAAATGACCTACCAACTAACCTCATGTATTGCATAAATGTATGAAAAAACCAAAAGTTTTCCTAATTGACATTCCACACCTCTTCGACGTACCCATTGCACACTAAGGTGCAATTGCTCGTAATTATTATATTTTACAAAAAATAAAATTACTACGCTGAATTTACCTTATCTAATTAATCATTTCACTTTATACAAAGAAAGAAAGCAAAGATTTAGATATTGTTTCTAATTTTTCCACTAATATTCAAAGTGTGTAAATCATATTATAAAGGCATTGATGGTTGAGAATGTGTTAGCATGATGCAAGACTATTGAAAAAGATCTAACTGTTTGATGAACCTAATATAAAATAATCAAAGAAATAAAGAAATAAAGAAAGCAAAGAATCATATATTCTTTCTACATTTCCACTAGAAAATATGTTTCACATTCATATTATAAAGGTAAAAAACAAAAAAAATAAAATAAACCAATTATTATATTTTATAAATAAAAAAATCTATTATATTTTAGAAAAATATATTTAAATACATTGAATTTATCTTATCAAAATAATAATTGCATCTTATACAAAGAAAGAAAGTAAAGAATCACATATTGTTTCTAAATTTCCACTAATATTCACAGTTTATAAATTATATTATAACCATGCAGAACAATTAATTTAATGTTTTGAATGTATACTCAATATTATTTAGTTTCAAACATTAAAATAATATATATATATATATATATATATCATCATTAATAATCACTTTTATTCCATATTCCTACACAAAAAAAATATTCATTTCAAATTGCTTTTCTTCTTAGTTCAAAGCATTTCACAATTACATTTTGATATACTTAATGTCAAATACTAAGCTTTATCCATACAAATTCTAAATTAACGAAAAAACCATTGGCGTATCCATTGCACACCAAGGTGCGATTGATTGTAGTTATTAAATGGGTAACTTTACCTAAAATATGATTGGTAAATAACAAAATACTTAATCTTAACATGTATATATAAATTAAAAATATTAACATGCAAAAATTTAATAAGAATGATTTTCAAGCCTCTTTAGAATTTATGTAATACTGCAAAATAAAACTCAAAAATCAATTTCCAATCTTATTAAAAGTCATGTGATCCTATAAGATAAACACAAATAGTTTCCAAGCCTCTTAAAAACTATGTAATGTTGTAAAATACATACTTACAAAAAAAATAGTTAGAAGATTAGTGTTCATGTCAGTTAGAAGATTAGTGTTCATGTCAAGTTCACCAAAATGTAAGCATTGAAAATGATAAGATAGAAATTAGAACAAACTTGAAAGCAATGGAATCAAATTCTAATCTAACTTAAAAACTCCATTGCAAAATTTAAAATAAGTCAATGATGTTGATTTGCCTTGAAGGTATGTGGATGAGACCCCAACTTGGTAAAAAACAAGTAAGACCAAGGCAAGGCTGGTTGGGCCATTGGGCTGGGTCACGGGAATACCTTTGGCACCAAAAAAAAAGAAGGTATGTGGATGCAATCTCAAATAGCATAACACTAATAATACAATGACATTCAACATGATGGACTTGCTTAGATGTATTATTGATTGATTTCATCTGAATGTGATTTCTTAGATATATGATGGATGATTTCGATAGAATGCAATTGCTTAGATGTATGATGGATCCCAATGATGAAGAAAATGACTTAATTTAAAGACCTAGGAGACATGGATGAGGATAGGACCCGAGTTAACTAGAAAATCAATAGATTTAACTCAACTAAAATTAGAATTTTTCTAATTCAACACATATAGGATAATATTGAATTTTCTAATTAAAACAATGGATAAATATGTTGGGGAGTGACCCTTTGGTGAAGTGGCAGGGCTTCTTTTATATAGGGCCAAAAACCAAGGTTCAAACCCGTTGAGGTCTATCCCTACCACGTCAACAATTGAGACTAATTTTCCTTGGTGTTAAGGGGTGACCCTTTGGTGAAATGGTGGGGCTTCTTGCTTGTAGTGACAACAACCAATGACTCATACCCCTAATATCATTTTTTTTAAACTCAAATTTAACTTAATAGAGAGGAGAGGGAGCAAGAAGAGGAGAGGAGGGGTAAATTTGAATTTTGGAGATGATGCAAGTAAAGAAGGGGACAATTCAAAGGATGTGGATGGTTCATTGGTGGGAGACGACTTGTGGTTGGACTGGTTGTTGATGTTGAGTTGTTGGGTTGTAATGACTTCACACTGGTTGTTTCCGTTTTCTAGTCGAGTAGAGGTGCTGCATAGCAGGCTATTGTCATTTAGTTGGGAAGCGATAGTTATGCTTCTTTGTCATGACAGGGTGGAGGCTCCCGCTACTCCTTTTCTTTTTGGTTGCTTTTTGACCTAGGTTTTTGAAGTCTTCTTTTGTGGAGACGTTCTTCCTTGGCTTATGGTGTTTCTTGTGGCTGGCTTGGGTTGTTTGGCCAACGATTCTCTCTACGTTTGGATTTGGGTTATTATCCTCCTCTTGTCTTTGAGGGTTATTGTTTTGTTGGAGGCTCTTTTCTTCTCCATGGAAGATGGTTTTTGGTTTGGATGTGACCTACAATTCCCTCCTCCTCTATCTCTTTGGTTTAATGCTTTCTATCTTTTGAGGGTATAGACTCCCTGGTGTTGAGGTATTTGGGTTTTGATGGCAAATGGGACTATTGATTCTCTGTGGTTGGAGATCTTCTTTTGGTTTGTGAAGGTTCAACCATTTGTGTGGAGGCTAGTTTTGGGAGGCTTTGCTACCTCTATTTTTGTTTCTATTTCTCCTTGCTAGTCTGGGTGGTTCTTTATTTCTTTCTTCTTGAGCCAGAGTGTAGATTTAGTGGTGGTTGGTTCTCCTTTTGGTCTGAGAATATTTTATTTATGGAGGGGTTTTTAATCCCTAGGGAGGATGTTTTTTCTTCTTTAAAAGTGGCTATGGGAGTGTTTTCTACCCATGTTGTGGTATCTTTTATAATGGATGGGCTGATTATTTTGTTTATCATGAAGGCCCAAGTGTGCTAGCTTTTCACTCCGATGGCTGAGTTGCTCTCTTATCTTATTTTTCTTGAGCTCCTGTTGCCAAAGGATGTTGTGTTTATTATTTCCACTGATGGGCCTTCTTGTTGGATTCTTCAATTGGGGTTTGCTACTAAGGTGGAGATCACTCCTTTTGAGGGGGATCCCTTTCCGATTAAGGTGGAATTGGGAGTTGCCGTTTGGTGAGAAGATTTTCTCTCTCTTATGGGTTTCTATTGAGGTGGAACTTGTGTGGGCTAGGGAGTTGTCTTTGGTGGAAAGGGTTCTCCGATCATCCTCTCCTATAAAGGGGAGCCCACTCCTATAGAGGTGGAGTATGGGATGGCTATTCGAGTGGGTTGTTCTGAGCATCTGGTTTGTTGTAGCCTAGTTGATGTAGGCTCTTATTTTGATCAATTATTAGGGTTTTAGGTCTCGTTAAAACCTGGTTGTTTGGGTTTTAGGTCCCTTCAAAACCTACTTTTTGTTTTCAACCTAAGTTGTCTTGCTTATTTCTAATGGTTGTTGTTTATTTGCTAATTTTTCTCTATTAGCAGCTTTCTTGCTTTGGATAGGGTTTTAGATCCCTGCAAAACCATATGTAATGGGTTTCGAGACCCCATCAAAACTTGCTTTTACCATAATAAAAAACAATGAATAAATATGCACATGAAGTTTCCAATTTTAGGCTTAGTTAATTGATGAAGATTGAAGAGGTTTCTAAAATGGAAGAAGAGTTAGCTTGATGTAAGAAAGAGTTGACTAAAGCGGTGGATATAAAAAATTTAAGTTTCCTAATGAAGACTAAGTTAACATATTAGTAATGATGGAGTTGACTAAAGAGACAAAAAATGGAAATTATTATTTAACATGGATAATTAATTCATATTTAATTAAATAAAAAATTAAATGGATAAAAGATAAATAGAAATTATTAAATGATTATTAATTAATTAAGTGATGAATGATAAATGGATGCAATTAATGATGACATGATGACAATTAGGGTTTGATGGAATAATTTAGGTGTCTATAGTGGGTTTGCACATTGGGAAAATATTTAATATTGGGAAAACTTAGTATTGAAAAGTAAGTGAGGGGGGATAGTTTTGTAAGATCATGTTACTAATCACATGGTTAATGTAATACCACTTGGTAATTTTATGCAAGCTTGTGTCTATAAAATCAAACACATGAGTAGTTTTTTAAAGTTGTCTTGTGTGAGCATCTCTTGTAGGTCACACATGTGAGGGTTTGAAGCATGGGTTGGGATGTGTGGTTACATAATTCTTTTTTTTTTATTCACACATGGAGCGCATGTAGAGAGATTTATACTTTAGAGGTATTCATCTATTGTAATCATTATTGTTGAATAATCCATTGAGGATAAATGCTTTTCAAGGTTGGGATTTTCCCTCTTGAGGGTTTCTCAAGATATATCTTGCGTCATGTTTGATGGTATGCTATTTATTTTTTGCATATGGATTATGAGTACTTGTTTGCATGATTTTTTATTTGATTTATATGGAAATAGTCATAGATGACTAGAAATTTCCTTTCATTTAATAGCAGAGCCATAGTGTGGTTGGTATAACCCTTGTATGAGTAGATTTGATGCATATTTGAATCCATGGCTTTGTAGGGAAAAAAATAAAGATATTTCAAGATATGAGGGTTTGTGTAGGGTGTTTGAAAAATTTAGGGTTTGAATTTTTTTTGGGTATTTGGAAGATTTGGGGTTTGAAATCTAAGTTGGCAAAATAGTTTTTTTTGGGTGTTCACCATGAGGGTTTTGTAGAAGTTTCATAGATGATCTCCTAGGACAAAAAAAAAACCCGTCATTGGATTTAGGATCCCCAAGAGATGAAGATTGATATGAAATTCAACCTATTTTGATCACTAGAATTTTTATTTATTTTTGTCCACCTTGCTGTGTCATACGATTGTATAGTTTATTTGTAGAGAAAAAAAATTAAAATAATATTTCATGTGTAATATTTAAAAAAAAATCAAATAGGATGGGGGGGTTCACAAACCCTTGTACCCTCTATTGTATTTTGGGTAGTATCATACCTTATGGTACCTACTATAAATGGTACTAACAAGGTACCATAGTCGATAGTCATCCCTCCTCAGTTGATGAGGCTAAGCCCCTAGCATGAGCCCTTGGTATCATGGTGACCCAAACTCCAACCCCTACCTATGGGGTATAAATAAACTTTTAATTGCTTTCTATAATTTTTCAATCTACTACTAACTCACTGCTCATGTGCCACCTGGGTGGTGTTGGCGGGCCACCCATGGACCACCTACCAACCACCACTATTATGAATTTTTTTTCTAAGAGGCATAACTTTTACCTCATGTGCAATTTTTTTATTTCTTATAGTTATTGGAAAGCTATTTATGAGTGCTATGTTGTGGTATCAATGGTTTTTTCCAAAGTTTTCTTTTCAAACTTAAAGGGGTCATAACTTGTGAATACAAATTTAGATTTTGGACTTCATATAGTCGATAAAAATCTTGTTCACAAAATTACACAATGGATTAGGTTTGAAAATGTTTTGCTATGATTTGATTACTATTAATTCCATTTGATCTATTTATAGGTTTCTGTGATTACATGTTACTTTGTGAGTTCAAGTGGAAAATCAAATTTGAGGTGATTTGGTGTTTGAGTCATTGGAAACTTACATACGTATATCTCTAATTATTCTTGTTTGAAATGGTTACTAATATATTGTTGAATTCATTTGTTGAATTGTGGGATATACAAGTTTTGAAGTGTTGTAAGTTCTATATACTTAAAATTTGCATATATGACTCAGATGTGGGTTAGTTGTACACATAGATATTTCAATGTGGATACGTATTCTAATTTGTGGCTTGGTTTAGTCGCATGTTTCATTGGTTTTATTATCATTTTGAGGTGGAGAGTGTTGAAAACAAGGTGAATATAAGTTGCAATATTAACTTATGAATGCTTTTGCAAACTAAAAATTAGATTAACCAAAATGAGATTGTGTGATTGCACATACAACACTAAGATAAAAATCAGCAAAATGTAGATAACACCATATTTACTTGGACTAACCCTTTCGAAAAAAATCTCCACATGAGAAAGAGGGAAAGAGAATTATTAATTTTAAAATAACTTGTACAATAATACTCTTCACTACTATCCCCTGATTAATTTGGTAGCACCTTAATACCTATAACTCAACCTATGAAACTACTATGCCACAACTCCAATTTATAGAAAATTGTGAGAGGGAAAACCATAGTGGTAACCCAAAATAAGAGGTAAATACAACTTGAAAAAACCCATGCCTACCTTTTGAGAAACAAATAGACATAATAAAATATTAAATTCCCTTCACATGACTTCTCACATTGGCGCCTAGTGCATAACCAATCATGATTGAAACTTCTCAGTGCTCCTTGTCTCCTCGATAGAACACAAACTAACACCAAACATCTCCTTCACTTGAGCACCTGAAGCATAACCTTCCATCTTCCATAAGTGGATGTATAATAGGTATATTTTGTGTATCTGCCACTAACATTTAATTATCTCTTTATAATATAATTACAATATATCATTATTTAATATTCTTCTCTCATGCTCCCTATAACACATTTGAAGGAATGTGAAGACATATGAATGTCCTAGGAATAAAAGGTTAATTTCCCATTTTCCTAACATTCTCCCACTTGAAATTATACATTGTAATTACATCCAAGATATACAAATTATAAAATCAAGTACAATGATCAAGGCTTGTGGCCTTCTTGCACCAAGCGAGTTTATCCGTGGTTATTAGCTTCGTAAGAGAATCTACAACATTATCCAAAGTATAAAATTTTTAATCAAGACCTTACCATTCTCAACCATTTTTTACATAAAGTGATATTGAACATAAAAATTATTAGTACGAGCATGATACATGAGATTTTTTTCCAAACAAATAACACTTTGACTTTCACATCCAATCCTCATTATCTTGCAATCAAATCTAATATCATTACCAGGTCTCTGAAACCATATTGCTTCCTTAGAGACATGTTTAGAAGCTACTTTTCTTTAGTGGTGGACAATGCAACTAGAGGTTCTCTTACTCATCCAACTCAATGCACCTCCAAACAAAGTAAACATGTAGCCACTAGTAGACCTTCAACTATTCAAGTCACCTACCTAATCTACATCAAAAAACCCCTATATATCCAATGAATTAACCACATAAAATTAGTAACATGATAAACCAAATAATAATTAAAAGTACCTCATAAATATATGAACACCCTTTTAACAATATTCAAATGCTCTCTACCAGGGTTAGACATTAACCTGCTCAAAACTCCCACTACTTGGGCTATATCTAGTCTAGTTCAAACTATTGCGTATATTAAACTACTAATGAAACTAGCATAAATAACCTTAGATATCTCATCAAAATCATCATCAAAATTAGGAAACATGTCTAAAATCAACTTAGTACCAATTGAAATGGAATATTTATTGGCTTATAGTCTTGCATCTTAAACCTCTACAAAATGTTATCAACATACTTACTCTAACTTAACCAAAGATTTCTATGAACCTAATATTTTTTGATCTCCATCCCAAGAATATATTTTTTAGCCTCCAAGTCCATCATATAAAATGTATTAGAGAGATGATTCTTGAGCTCCCTAATCATAGCCTTGATGTTACCAATAAATGACTTATCATTAACATACACGACAATAACTAGTATCTAATCATCAATAAACTTAATGTAAACATAATGATCCTTCGCATTCCTAACATAACCAAAATTGAATGGAAATGCATCAAAATTTTGGTACCACATCCTAGGTGACTATTTCAAACCATACAAATATCTCTTTAACTTGCAAACTAAGTGTTTTTCCTTTCACAAAAAAATCGTCAGGTTGTCACATATAAATTTCCTCCTCAAGATCCCCATGTAAGAAAGTGGTTTTAACATCCAAGTTTTATATCTCAAAATCACAATCAATATAAATAGATAAAAGAAATCTAATAGAAGTCAATTTAGCAACAAGAGAGAAAATTTCACGAAAATCAACTCCCCTCTCTAAGAGTAGCCATTGGCCACCAGCCTGGCATTGTACTACTCTAACTAACCATCTATACCAAATATATTTTTAAACACCTACTTACAACCAATGGGCTTCCTTCTTTGGATAAACTATCAATATCCTAGGCATCATAACTATCCAAGGCCATCATCTCCTCTTGCATGGCTTGCATCCAAGACTTACTATCCTCTAAAGAGAGAGCCTCCATGAAAGATCTTGATGCGTGAGCATTTGGATCCATAGGCAATCCGCATCAATCCAAAAATATATTTTATCTCATTTTTGGTTTTGGTTAATTATTTTATTTTGGTGTTTGCAGGCATGATAAAATTTTAATGACATTATTGTCAGAAATTGAAAAAATGTGAAGTGAGTTGCCAGAAAAGCAGAGGAAATTCAAATTTATTATCTCCCGTACTTTATTCAAATTCATGTGTCCAATAAGTGAATTGTTTAATATTTTTATTTTATAATTATTTTCCAAAATTTCTAGGCAAGGAGATGTTAGATTTGAAAAAAAGGAAGGAATTTAAAAAAAAAATCAATTTGGAAAAGAAAATAAATAAATTCTTCATGGAATTCTTTTGACATTCTAGGGAAATTAAAAGGCATTGGAGAGGAAGTTGTAGAGGTTGTTGGAAGCAGATTAAAAATAAAATTAAAACTACTTTCCAAGTTCCTGGCTAATAGTGAAGGGGTGTGTAAATGAGAAAAATCAAAATTAATTTGTTGTTGTAAGTGCTTAGAAGGGGGGCATTGGAATTAGAGGAAGACAATTCAGATTTCAGTGTGCAGGGGTGTTGGGATTCTAGTGTAGCTGGAAATACAAACAAATGATTTAAAATTATAATCTATTTTGCTGTAACTAGAAGTCATAAAATTAATAAAATTTTAATTGAATTAGTTTGTATAGATTTAAATTGCTTGGTAATAATATTTTGTATGAGTTTGAATTCAAATTGGTTTGGCTGCGAGATTGGATAGCTTGATAAGGTTCCCCATTCTCGACTACATCATTTGGTTCATCATCAGTACTCAAAAAAATAAATACACAACAAAAATTAGGTGGGGTACACTTGTCAACTATATTTTCTTGCCTTGTGGACCTCCTCAAGGTAGGAGTAATGGGTTCTACATGTTCTTCTATTTGCTCATCCTGCACATCCTTTGAACTCTCTAAACCCTTTCTTCTTCTCCTCCATCCTCACATCCATCTGATTGTTCTTCCACATGTACATCTTCCTACTTATCAATCTTTTTCTCGAAGTACTCTATTTTTGTCTTATCTTTCTCCTTTGTTTGTTCTTCACCTGAGTAATCTCTAAACTCCCTAAAAATCACATCTCTAGAAAAAATATTATTATGTGGTTTAGAGAATTCTAAAGTTTATAACCTTTTAAATTTTCACTATAACCAATGAAGATTCATTTATGTGATTTTGGATCCAATTTATATCACTACTCTTCACACACATGAACAAAATCCTCACAAACAAAGAACCTTAAGTGTGAAATAAAATACTTTCTACCTATCCACATTTCATAAGGAGTTTTATCACCAAGAGTTGAACAATGAGATCTATTAATCAAATGACAAGCAATACTGACAAATTCTACCCAAAATAATCTATCAAGCTTAGCACCACTCAAAATGCTTCTAGCTCTTTCCACTAGGGTTTATCTCATTCTTTATACTACCCCATTTTGTTAGGGAGTGTAAGGAGTAGTTGTTGGAGAATACCAAGATCAGAGAGCTTGAATTTGATAACCTTCTACAAGTGAAACTATGAACACAATAGTATGTCTATCAATATAAAATGAAGAGTGTATGATATAATGATCAAGCCTTGCATACATAGGAAAGGATGAGGAGGTGAGAAGATAGGAGTGAAACTATAATTACCCCTCCATAAGTGGGACACTTATGAGCTCACTTGACAAGTGTGTGAGCGAGTTTCAATAGGTGTCTCAAGTCATGAGGCCACATGTCTCAACCATATGAAGTGAGACAAAAGTAAAAGAAACCTAAGTAAACTCAAACTAGGTGTGAATAGGTCAATCCTAGAAAGATGAATACCTAATTAAGTATGATATTGACTCTATTTACACTAATACCCCATTTAAGTGCATCTTAGGGAGTAATGTATGCACTACTAATGAGTCTCAACTACTAGGCCATGTTAGGTACTCATGCTAAAATTTATCATAAAGTGGAGTAAAGGAGAAAAACCTAGTGGGAAATAAAAACACCTCTCCAAAAGAGAAATGATGTAATGAAGTAAAATAAAATGTACAATTGAAGAAGATATAAGGACTCATGATGACCCCACAAGGACTACTTCTAGCACAAAGTACAATGAATTTCCCCCATATGAAAGAAAAGAGATAAGGTCATGTGACTGCCTAGAAACTATAAAGTGATGAGCTCCATGTGAGGAAATGCTTCCTCCCAAAATTGATAATATAAGAGAAACCATGTAGCCTCCCCTCAAAATGATCTTTGTTTTGCTCATAGATGCTTGAAACTAGATGCTAAAGATGATCCATGAACACTGAACAACATTTCCCCCCTTGGGGAGAAACAACACTACAAATGTGTGCAAGATGACTTACAATTTCAGATAGGAATATGCAGGAAGTAAGGTGAATGTCTCCAAATGATGCACATGATCCAAAGACTGAAATGATGCTAATAATGCAAGAAAATTTATAAGTTATAAAGATTAGATGTAAAATCAACCATTTATAATCCACAATTATTTTTACAAAATGGGCTATCCAAAACTTAATTTTACATGTAAAATCAAATTTGTTGCAAAATTTTGATAGAAATAAAAAAAGTTTTGCAAAATTTTGATAATCGAGGTAAAAGTTATGCCTGTCAAAATTTTCTTACAATGTTGACTTTAGAGGCTAAAAATTGATATTAAAAAACACAAAATTGAAAACATCTCAATGCTAAAATGTCAGTGACGAAACTAGATTTTTGTCGACTATTTACACTTGAAAAATCACCCTTCCATTTGCAAGCTATGCAAAAATGAAAAAAATCCCCCTTTGCAAGCACTTAAAAGTTATTTGATGTTAGAGCTTGACCACTAGTGGGTAGCATCAAATGTTGCAGTTAGCAAAAATATTATGGTTACAACAACATTCTAACAATTAGCCTACAATTATTGGGTATAATAAATATTGAGATTAATTGTAAACAATAAAAGTTAGTGTTGAGCTTGAGTGTAGAGGAGACCAAGATTGGATGTCAAGTGATTTAAATAGTTCATGGTAGAGAGCACAAATGTGGTAGGTATGTGGCATGAGGTGGTGATGATCAAATCATCAAAGTGCAACCACTTGATAGATTGGGGGTGATGTGCAAGTTGAATAGAAACCCATATGCAAAGTAGATAAAAGGAATATACAAAATTGTCATCAATGGAAATCAGTCAAAATCTTCCAAATCCATGCCTTTCAAATAATATCTCACCAATAGTGTTGCTTTCAAAGGATCATGCAAGTCAATAGGTGTTGGATATTGGTGTTGTCACAGAAGTGTGTACCCTTGTTGAGCTGATAAAATCACTTAGTCAGCTCATGAAACATGGGATGATCTCCCTGAATGTGGGATCGACTAATGGAGATCAACCTCTAGAGAGGGTCGATTCCCTTGATTCTTCCTAATATTGAGTTAATCCTAATATAGTATGCTTATTTATACCATGGAAAGGAGATAAAAAACTGAAAGTATTGAACTGAGACTATAGATAGTGATGCACCAAAATATTGAAGACTAAGTGTTTAAAACTCTTTTGCATACAATACTCAAGAAAAATATGTTTTTGTGTCACACAACCTTGCTATTCTACCTTATGTTCTAAGTTATTTTTGCTAAAATATGACCTAGTTTGTTGTTTTGGGAGGAAAATTAGTTTATTTTTACAACTAAATTAGTTGATATAAGTGTTTTCTAACAATCATATAAAGAAGAAGCTACAACTTTTGAAAGTGTTTTAATCATGCACAATTTAGAGGTTTTGATATAAAAACATGGTAAAATGCATAAAATCAATCATCACACAACATAACCAACACAATGATAGTGAAAACTTACCTTTTTTATTGGTAAAGATGCCTTCAATATTACACATAGTCTAAACAATGACTTGATAGATTGAAGATGCTTGAAAAAAAATATTACAATGCTTATTTTAGTTTCAATAAAAAAAAATTTTGAGTTACAATGCACAGTATGAGCAGGAAGAACTTTTTTCAAGTTACAATACTTTTCTCTAAAATGCAAGAACTACCTCTAAAAATAAACTAGGCATGCCTTTTTGTCTTGAAAATCCTCCTCAAAACTAGAATATACTTGAATAATAGAGTGATAGGTGTCTTCTCATTGTTGGATCAAAGTTTCCTTCTCTTGGGAACCTACCATGACGAGTCTTCAATGTTTAATTTAATCTGTAATTCCACCTAGGCGCTGAGGAAGGGAGGGATGATTTTTAGATACTAGATGCTTGCAAAGACTTCAAACTAATTCATCTCTCCCTTAGATATTTGAAACTTCCCCTATATTCCCTCAAACTGCTCATTAATGCTCCTAAATATTGGGAATTGCTCATATTAGCCAACAAATTTCTTTTAACTACCACAATCTCTACCTCCAAGCTTTTAGGGTATGTGAGAGATTTTAAAAATGACTAAATCTCTTAAGAGGGCATAGGAGAATTTTTAAGTCTATCATTTGACACATGTTTCATTTATAAGGGGTTCTTTTGTCCTGCAAATATCACTATCTACAGGTCTCCATCATTTGCATACTTAGCATCTCTTGGTATTTTGGCATGAAACTCTTCTATTGTTTACCATTTAAGCTACTTCCAGTCTATCCTTATGCCTAATAGTCAAGGATAACCTCATTTTCTTGTAACTTCCTCTAGCCAAAGTATGTCCTTATGTCATTGTCCTCTCATTTTTTTTGCATACATTGCCACTTTATTCTTTAACTTAACTGCTACCTTTCTCATAGTTCACTACCATACATATTCATTGTACTTTTATTTTTCTTTTAATCACTATCATGGGAGTCTTCTTTTTCTCTACCTTTATTATCAAACATGCAACTCCTTCAAGTTCATTGGCATGAAACTCTTCTATTGTCATATTGTATTATCTCATAATATCGTGAAGTTTTTATTGGTTATTTTTTAGGACTGTCACATATCGAGCTATACCTTATAGTCTATAGACTTTTATTCATGATAAATCATGTATCTAGTCACTTTGATTTCTCTAACAATCTCCCTTGACTCTCATGGATTTTCCTTCATAGGCTACACCTTGACAAACCTATAAGGTTTCCTTGTATCATGTTGCTTATTCAACTATAGGTTGTCTTCACTGTAGATTTACCACTTATCTTTTGTCATAAAATAGTCACCTATAAGTATATAGAGTAGATTCCATTTATGGACTGTCATACATATATGATACTGTCATACTCTTGCAATGAACTACCATGTAGAATAAATTTCGTTTTGATACTAGAATTTACCAAATATAGAGTCTCATATGGTTGAAACAAATCCATTTATAGACTGAACCTTTTCCTTCATGTTATTTGGCTCACAAGGACTATCACATACTCATTTTCAATTGCCTTTTATGATGACCGTTTACTATCTTGTAATATACCTACCATATTGTGTTTATATCATTGTCATAATATATTGCAAGTTTCCTTTTCATGGAACATTGTGGTCTCTCTTTGTTATGGATTTAAATCATCACTTGATAGTGTGGTCCTTGCTAATAAACTATCTACTATACTTGTCATTTCATTAGGTCTCTTGCCACTATCTTCTCTCATATTCACCACATGATTTCCCTTTTGACTATCCTTTTATTATAGTGACTGTATTTTTTTTACATTAGCTCTTCACATCATGACTATAATCGCTTAATCACATATTCATACTAAATCATGTTTATTAACCATCCTTTGTAACTTTGTCTTCTATCACTCATGCTTGATAGTCATCTATATCTTATCTTAGCCTTATATTGTATTGACATTTGTAAAGGGAAATATTATAATGATAGCTTCATCATGGCTATCACACACATCCCATAGTCCTAATCATTTCACTTCCTTGAAATTTATTTCATCAATTTGTCATAAAATTCTCAAACTTTCTTATAGAACATATGTGATGGAGATTTGAAGTGATTAGGAACCCTAGGAGGGTGTAGGATAAGGTTTTTTCCTTGATGGATCTCAATGCATCTTGAAGATTCCTTTATGACTCCTAATCAAATAGGTCTTCATACTAATCAATCATCCCTTAGTCTCGTGGAAAATATGTGCATCCAATCAATACCATTCTCTTACTGAAGTTCATCTCCTTGTAACACTTGTCGTACATATCTTGACCCATTGGATAATGCATTGTTATCACTCTCACACTTTACTCGTCCCACACTATCACTAAAATTTTAACACCATTGTCATTTAAAACTTTGTTATCTTTTTCATTTCTCATCACAAGATGTTATTTTATTGATCACACTATGTAAGAATCCTTATTGGAAACAACATGATGTTTTTCATAAAATTCTTTGTCCCTCATATCTTCTACCTATGCTTGTCATTCATGATGCATTGACTATCTTTATGGATCATACAACTATTATTTTTATTAAACATTTGATAGTGTTTGTTTATGTTGTAACGATTCTATGGAAACCTTATCACCGTCATACATAGAGTAATATCCTTTGAATGAATACCTCTCAATATCTTCTATGCAAATAAAGATTACCTTTTATCTACAACACTTGTTTTTTCACTTGATAGCATTACTTCCACCTTGCAAATATAGGTTTACCTATTTGACTACCTTTGGCTTGTGAGCATTATCATCATTGCTTTGATCCATTAGAAACTCATTCTATTGTGCTTTTATTACTCATGAACAATTTATCTATATCTAGGACTGTCCTACACATTTTACAAACATGACACTTTTCCACCACTATCTTGTATCATTCTAGGATTTCCTTTGAACTACACCATGCCACTTGACACAAGGAACATATGCCATTTATAGATGAAAATTCACTTTACTAAACTATCATGACTTGATAGATATTTCATTCTCTTCTATAGTCCCTCTACTATCATTAATCTCTCACTCCTTGCTACTAATCTTAAGCTTTGTTACCTTACATACATGTATTCCTTAAAACTATCTAGTATATAGCCTTGCTTAAACCCTTATGTCACTATCCTTAAAGCTCTATGATGTTTGAAACTCCTACCTTCTTATGTGCTTTTTGATTGTCATCTTTAGACTATTTTTAGGTCCAATGGCTAACATGACTAACCTTCATGAATTGGTATCACATACATTTTGTAAGAGCTGAAGATATTAGCTCAACACCCAAGACCACTTGCAAAAACAATGAAAACCTTCTACAAGAGAGTATTCAAGAAAGAGTTTGCTTGATATTAAGACCTATCAAATGATGAGGTATGAAGTATGATACAAATGAGTACAAAGACCTTCCTTATATAGGCAAGGTTCAAATGTAGTAATGAACATGATGTTGACAAATGTCACAATTCTATGACATGAGACAACTAACAAACTAATCACCTAGGAAATGATGCATTAGCTAGATAAGATAAGTTCTAGAAAAGCCAACTAAGACTTCTAGAAAGAATATTTTATCCTAAGCATGTGAACCTAGAAAATGATACCTAAGTAAACTTATGTAAGTGTAATTAAATAATTAATTACACCAACACATTTGAAAATCACTATCATGGTATGAAATTTTCACTTCATTTGACTACATCTATGACTTCCTTTTACTTCTTATAGAAAACCCTTGAAACTTCACTAATAACTCTTCATGGATACATAGAATATAGGGATCTAGACATGTTTAGTAGTGGCTTGAAAAAAATATTCTACACCTTTTGGTTGAGATAATAACATTCAATGAGTCTTTTCTATACACATAGCTATTTAAAATTAACAATGTTGTGATTTCCCTTCAGACCACCTATGAACATCATCTTATTCAAATATGTTTATAAGAGGTCAAAAATTGAAACAAGCCCTACCAAAATTCTTTAAATTCAAATATTTTAAGCAATTTTTCTATTTTCAAGACTCTCATAGACTCAAATATCTCTATAAAGTGTTAAAATTTGAGCCATGTAAGGCATACCTAGCAAAATATGGGTAGTGAACCCATAGTTTTGGAAATGTGGATCAAACTTCAATGAAATCTTGGAATATTTTCAATGTGACACAAGCTTCCATAGATCTTTGAGATGTGGTGCTATCTATCTTTGCATCCTTATCTTCTTGCACTCCTTCAATGCCATTCAAAATGAAAAAACCGTAAAATTATCCTTGCTACGTTGGTTACAAAAATGAAACCCACCCTCCTTTAATTTTTTTGGTGCCTACACTTAGTTAAAATTTTCATTTTCCATCTCTTTTTATTTTCTATTACAAGCCTTTTCTCTTTTCCCCCTTTTTTAAAAATTTAAGAGATTTTACATACCTTAATAAATGTATCCTTTTTTTAAAAAAATGTCAATAGTTGGTCGAATGAATTCTTACTAGGCTGCCAAGGATTTCTTGTAGATTTCTCACTCATCAACTATTGCAAAAAACTTGCTAGAATGGGGGTTGGTCGCATGGAGCATGCAAGAGTTGGGCAAAAAATTAATGCAAGCCATGTGAATATCTTTAAGGGGTCATGGGAATGTAGAAGAAACTATGCAAAATCTATAGACTATATATATATGCCAACATTTGGGTGAAACTATTTTTTGTGTATATTTACAAACCCAACAATTTTTCTCATCTAAAAATTGAATATATCAGGAAAAATAGGTAATGTTACATAGTTTCAATTTTTCATGCCTTGGGATCTATAGGTTTGTATGATTTAATAATAATCAAAGAAATACACATGGGAAATAGTTGATCCTTATCATTTAGATCAACATCCATATCCTCCATGGTCGTGCTAAAGCATTTAAGGCCCGATTCTTTCAAGCTCTAGATGAGTAACATGTAGACTTGGATGAGCACTGTGCTCACTAATGAAGACTTTCTTGATGGATTTGAGGCTCTCTGCAAGGGTAGGGTTAAGGTGATCATCAATGGAAGGGTTCAAGATGCTTTTAAGCTCAACAAAACCTTGCAAATAGGTTAATGAAGGCCACAAACTGCAATGATATTTCTTGTAACAATAGGTCATATAGGCCAAAACTCTACATAATAGGCCAAAATGGCCAAAAATATTTACAAAATGAAAAATATACCCTAACAACTAGATGGGAAGATGATCTGAGGGAAGATTGGCCCTCTACTTAAAAAATTCAAATTTGTAGAACTTTTCATATAATAGGCAAAAAAATTGCAAAAAAAATGAAAATTATCAAATTCAATGAAATGAAAGGTATTTCTTCATGACTCTGATACCATGTTGTAGAATACTAAGATCAAAGAGCTCAAATTTGATAACCTCCCATAAGTGAAGATTTGAGCATAATGGTATGTCTATCAATATAAAATGAAGAGTGTGTAATAAAATGATAAAACCTTGCATATATACGTGTAAAGGAGGGGATTCAATACTCTCGAGACTCAAGACAAATAAAGTCTATAAGGAGCAAATAGCCCTCGACTACCTCAAAGTACAAAGCTTAGGTGACAAGGGAGAAAATAAAGAATATTTTCATAGCTTAAATAAATGAAAGCTAAACTATTAAGGATGAAAATGATAAGATTGCTTAATAACAAAAATGAAAATAAGATTACAACCTATAGATTACATAAATAGAAACCTTAAAAATCATAGATTCTACCCCCAGGAGGATTCAACCTTGGCCACAAATGACAATGCACCACGAGAACATATATGCTTCATGTTGTTGTCCCTATCAAAATAGAAAATAAAAACCTTAAGTTTGCCATGTCCAACTCCTCAAATCTGTACATCTGCACATAAGGTAGATAGGGAAAAATGTTGGGGTTGTTTTGGGGCTTGCCTCAATCAAACCCATATTTTGGTGTTTCCACCTCCACTCTCAACCAAATAGATAGAGATAGACAAAATGACATGAAATGTAAAGACATGTGATAGAAACAAACCCCGATAGGAAGGATATCCCCTATCATGAATTTAATTGACAAGATAAATAGATGATAGTAAATAGAAAAGACAAATAGACAAGAGAGCATTACCAACAAATTGTGGCTCCCTTCTTGGCTTGATAGATGTGACGTGCTAGTTTGCAAGAGAGCCTTGACTGTTGTTCTAACAAGAATTTGGGAAAGCTTTGCCACAGAGATCAAGATAGAAAATATGTAGAAGAGAGAAGAGAAGAGAAGAGAAAGATCGAATGAGAGTGAGAGTGAAAAGAGAGGTTTTGTGAGGTTGGATGGGCGGGAAGAGCTGTTAATTTTACATTCTTGTCACAACGACACATTTCATAGGTAAGGGACATGAAATGTTCTAATTTGAATCTCAGAAAGTTCAGGGACACTAATGCATCATGCAGACGTCCACAGATTGTGTGATCATCTTGCTCAAAATTTTGCAAGAATGAGGTATCCAAGATGTTAATGCTTCATCTTTGTCCCCTATGAAGTTAGAATCATGAAATTTCGACTCATAGGTTTTTGTTATTAATGTGACAGGATGCCATAAATACATTGGGCTAGATGTACAAGTGTGAAATTGCCATGGGGTGCAATTTTATGACACTATATTTTGCCCCCACTTTAGTGAGCTAAGTTTTTGGAGAAAAATCTACACTAAAGTAATTAAGAAGACATAAATGTGAAATTGAAAATTTGAAAATTTTACAGATTTTGGAAAAAAGGATACTATAGAGGCCATAGAGGTTGAGTAGGAAGATATTGATGATTCCCCCAACATTCAAGCTCAACAAGAAACTATAGTGTTGAACGTGAAGTTTCATTCAGTAAAACTCAAAATCGAGTCAATTTCAAAATCAAAAGAAACTACCAAGGTGAGAAGAATGCTTAAGAAATTTTTTGGTGAATTCAATTTCATTTCTATTTCATTGGTTAACTTACCCTCTTCCATAATGTTGTGTAGTGATTTGGGTTGGTTATCTATATTACTCAAGATGGTTCTCTCATATTGGGAGATTTCGCTTAGTGACATTCAATCATAGAACCCTCTCACAACAAGATGAGGAACTAGGATTTGTTTTTCAATAGGAGGTGGTGGATATTGCTATTGTTTTGGAACTTCTATCAAAATATAATATTGCATCGATAGGTTGTACTTATCTTTGAACATCTTACGAAAGAGGGATGGGACAAGGAGAGGATGGCCTTGGTAGTGCAAATGTCAGCCACCATCCCACTCACCAGCAATGTTTGTCTTGTTGTTTATTAAGTCATGAGCACTATAACATGTGTGGTTTCCAAATACAATGAAGATGTGTTTCTTGAAGGGATTCTCAAGCTTACCAATAGGGTACCAATCACATTTTTTAAAGACCTTTGAGTATCCCCCATGTTCGAAAATCCACATTTCTGCCCACTCAGGAGTAGGGAAGACTGTCGGAAAGGTACCCTTCATTTTGGTTGCTATTATTCTGACCTATTTCTATTGGTACTCCCTTTCCCTGTCGGAAGGGGCTATAGAGACCTCGTTTGGATCATGCCCCGCCATGTTGCTTGCTTCAGTAGGAAAATATGATTCATGGTTTTCACGATTATCCATGATTGCACTCTCTTTCACTAAAGCATTCTCACAAGTGGGAGAGATGTTGGGAGATGAATGGAGACTAGGAAAGGTGATGTTAAGAAATGTGTCAATGATCTCATCCTCTCGTACCATCATATCTTCCCAAGTGGGTGAGGGACAAACAATATTCTCATGAAACTCAATGATTGTATCTCCTTTCACCAAAATACCTTTGTCACAAGTAGGAGAGGTATCAAGAGAACAAATATGATTGTCATGATTGTTTATGTTTCCATCCTTATGTTATGCGATTCTTATAAATCTGATAGATATTAAGAGGGTAACTAACATGCTTGTCAAATGTTTTATTTTGTTTCCCAAGATTATTCCCATAAGTAGGGAAAATAGAATCATAAAATCCATGTGATACTTTATGAAAAACTAAATGTTTGAAAAGGAAACATGCTTCTATTTGTGCAAAAATGAGAACTAATCTACCTAAAAAATGTAATGCTTCAAAAAATGAAAACAATTGTCTTATAGATCTGGTGATTTTCAATACTGAAATGCAACAATTTTTCCATGAACTTGCAATAAATAAAGTAAAATGATACTTTTCTTGCACATACAATAACTATTTTTTAGAATTTCAAAGTGCAGTTTTAGTAGCAGAAGCAGAATGCAAAAATAGACACAAAATGCACCTAGAAACTTGCTAGGACACCTACACTGGGACATATTCGCCCAAGCATGAATTTATAATGTGTGCTACTCAACCAACACCAATTAAATAAAATAGACATTATGAATAATAAATTAAAGATATAATCAATTAGCTATTTTACATCATAGTACAATATATCCAAAAACAACAATTTATATTCATTTCCAAATGTCAAATTTACAAGTTACATAGTTTGAATTAGGTCATCGCCTCTTAGTCAAATCAAGTTACATTATGTAATACAAAGTATAATAATCAAAATGGAATTCCATGTGATTCCTCTTCAATGCTCACCACATCTAGTGGATGAGAACATGGTTTAGGCATTTTTCCACGCAACCATGAAGCTACGCTTCCCTGGAATTCTTCCTAACTCAAAGAATGCCTGAACCTACATGAAATACTTAGCAAGAGATACAATATGCAAGGTGGAATCTGGTGCGTGCCTAACAACTACATGCATTTCTATCTACATTTAAAACATGCAAGATCTATGTTAGGAAATGGCAGAGTTATATCATAAAGATTAGACCATTCAACATAATGGACTACAAATTCTTGGTCAAGCATATGTTGTATACAACTAAAAATAATAGATTTTGGAAAAGAAAAACCTATACTCTCTGTTAACCCATTTTCGGCACCCGTCCTAAAAGGTAACTTCCCACATATATAAGATAACATACGTCTTACCCATTTTACTCAAATAGCAAAACATTCAACCTAGTTTCTAGTAATTTTTCTAGCTAATCTTTTCATGAATAAGAATCAACAATCTATAACATAGTCTATGGTTGTCTCATCATAGAAAGTATAAATATTCAAACGATGGTATTGTTCGATGGTGTATTAAGCAAAATGATGGATTAATCGTTCATCAACATGCATTGAAACATAATGAAAGTTAATCATTCGAATGGTTATCATCTCAAGAGGAATGATATCCATATACGGTGATCATAGATACATTCGATACTCTATTTATAGGAACAAAGAACCATCTTTGTGTGAGTTCTTAAACCCGAAAATGCAACACGGCTTGACGTCGTTACATAGACGTTGCCCCAAATGGGGGTTTTCCAAACACAAATGGATTCTTACGATAGGTAAGAATCATTAACAAAGAATAGATTACATCAGTTATGGCCACCCACAGAGTGGTAGCATGCAAACAAAGACCCAACTATGGGTAAGGATAAGTTCAACTAGATCAAAATTTACATGGAAACAAAGGAATAAAGCAAATGAACGGTGGTTTTTCTCACCTTACACAGTGAACAATGGAAACATTCAGGTTTGACTTACATAGAAAAATAGGTTCAAACACATGGTTTTCTAGAGATAAAAGAATAATGAATGCATAGACATAAGAAATAATTTTTTCAAGGCATTCGTTCTCCATTGAATAGGGCTGAAGTAAGAGCAGTAAATCCATCCTTTTTACAAAAAAGGAAACAATAGTTATACCAAATAAAAGGATTGAATTACCTCCTTGTTGTTGATTGTGTTTGAAAATTTTTGATCTATTAGATATGTTAACAATTCCTATTCCCTAGGTTCATTTCTTCCTTTGTGGTCTTTTTCTCCAAAATCTTCTCTTGTTTTTGTTGAGATTCCCTGCTCTTTTTCTTCAAAATTTCCACTTTGACCAAGGATTCTTGCATTTTCTAAAATTGGAGGTGGTCTTTACTCTACCACATCCTCCTCATACTTAGCCACCCACTCCTCCATGCTTTTCAAGCATAAATTTTCTTTCCATGATGGGGGTCAGTTAGATTTCATTCATTTAAAGGTGTTATTACCATATTTTTCATACGATATCCTTCATCATTTTTCTAAATTTTGAATAAAGATTTTTTTTTCAACATTTCGAATAGACATGGTAGAGCAAGTGCTCCAATAATTTTTTTTCCATAATCTTATCTATGAAATCATTTATACATTTCACACAATCAAGTTGATATCCATCAATTGCTAGTTAAATGCAAAAGTTATGATTTTTCAATGGTGTGTGCTTCTAGATTCTATCATGCTTATCGATCATCATCCGACTAAATACTCCTACCTCAACCATGCTCTCAGTCTTCAACCTATTCCTACATTCACACACTTGCACTTGCAGAGTTTCATCAATAACCATTAACCAATGCTCAAAATGAAAAGATTCCATAACATTCATCCTTTGTATTCAATCATATGAATATAAATATATTTCAAATAACATTGAAATCTTAAATTTATCACAAGTCTAAATTGATAAATTTTATTTTCCACATATTTAAATAACTTAACATTATTAAATGAGAAAATTTTGGGATGTGACATCCTTCCCAACTAGGAAGAGATGTCTCGATGCCTTATCAGACAACACTAAATTATATATGTCTATTTCAACATTCAATCATATTGTTATTCAAGCCAAAATTTCATAACATGCTAAATTCAAAATGCTAAATCAATAGTATCTCAATGAACATTAAGAGCCTATCTAGAAATCAAATGAGGAAAGGAGCATTCTATTTCCTCTACATCCTCCCATGTAGCACAGTCCTTAGAATATTGGTCCCATTGAACCTTATACTGGACAATGTCTCTATTTTGCAACTTGACATTGCATTTGTCCAAAATTCTAATGGGCTCCACCAACACCACTCCTGGATCCTGCACCTATAAAGAATGTCAATCAAGTATATGTGATGCATCTAGATGATATGGCTTAAGCAAAGAAGCACGAAATACATTATGGAGTCGAGCTAGAGCAGGTGGTAGAGCAAGTCAATATGCAACCACGTTAATCACTTCTAGCACATCGAAGGGACCAACATATCTGGGGGAAAAATTGAAATATTTTCCAAAAGTAATTGAGTTCTTGTGTGGCTTGACTCTCAAAAAGACCTTACCTCCCTCTGAGAACTGTCTGAAGGTTCTATTCTTGTCGAAATGGATTTTCTTCCTATCTGTCACTTCCTTTAGCCTACCCTTGATGAGTTTCATCTGCTCTTCCATCTCTTTGAGAATTTTAGGACCCACTATGATCATTTCTTCCAATCTACCCCAATTTATGGGTGCATGACACTTTTTCCTGTAATGAGCCTCAAATGGTGCCATACCTAAGGATGCATGGAAAGAGTTATTGTATGCAAATTATACTAAGGGTAGATACTCTTCCCACTTATACTATTGGTCCATGCAATACATTCATAGGAGATCCTCTACTACCTAGTTGACTCTCTTTGTTTGAATTTTGGTCTGAGAATGATATGCTAAACTAAAATTCCACTTAGTTCCCAAAGTTGCATTCAAAGTTGTCCAAAATATGGACGCCATTTGAGTATCTCTGTTGGATATGATAGTCTATGGAACTCCATGCAAACAAAAGATCTTTTGGACAAATATCTTGGCCAAGGTCAATGATCCATCCTTAAGGTTCCTTGGAATGAAATGTGCCACCTTAGTCAACTTATCGACTACTACTAGAATGACATCATGCCTATTTTTACTCAATGGTAACCCCTGAATAAAGTCCATGCCGATCACCTACCACTTATACTCAGGTATTGTCATGAGGATAGAGAAATCGTGTTAGATGCACATGTTCGACATTGACTCATTGAAATTCCAAGCATCTGGCTACATATTCCACTACATCCTTCCTGAGTTTAGGCCAAAAATATAAAGATTTCAGCTCTGTGATCATCTTAACAACTCTAGGATGTCCTAAATAAGGTGCATTATGAATTTCCTCCAAGACCAACTTTATAAGATCTCTAGAACCTAGAATATACATCCTCATCTAATATCTTAGGATTCCATCTTGTTTAAATTCATACCCATCATATCAATGGCCTGAAGGGTTCACTTGTAGAGATTTCTTTGCTCTTTCATAGTGCTCATCCCCTTGCAATTGTTGCTTCACATGCTACCTTAAATTAGAACTTGTTGAGGTCATAGTTGTTAAATGTATTCTTCTACTAAGAGCATATGATACTCTATTATCTTTTCCTTTAATGTACTCAATTCCAAAGTTGTACTCATTAAGGAATTCCAACCACCTTCTTTGATGCACATTGAGGTTTGGTTGGGTGAAGATATATATCAATCCTAGATGATCTATTTTAAGCTCAAATGGCTTCCCCAATAGGTAATGCCTCCACATCTACAAGGCATGCACTATTGTAAACAATTCCAAATTATGTGGTAAGTAGTTCATTTCACGTTGCTTTAGCTTCCTTGACTCATACACCACCACTTTCCCATCTTGCATTAATACAACTCGTACACCATCTCCCAAAGCATTTGTGATCATTGTGAATTGACCATTAGAATTAGGTATAGTCAATACTGGGGATGTCGTGAGATTCTCCTTCAAGAGTTAAAAAACTTGCTCGCACTTTTTTGTCCATTCAAAAAAATTCCCTTTCCTCTGAAGATATGTGATTGGGGCTGCGATTTGAGAGATTCCTTGTACATACTTCTTGTAATATCCCGCAACTCCCATGAAGCTCCAAAATTTTGTCACACTTTTAGGTGTTGGCCATCCACTATTGCCATTATCTTTTTGGGATCCATAGAGACTCCCTCTGCTGATATGATATGACTTAGGTTGTGCACCCTATCCTGATAAAATGAGCACTCGGATAGCTTTCCAAAAAGCTTTTTTTTTTCTCTTAGACGCTATAAGAATATCCTCAAATACCTATCATGCTCCTCAATGGACTTGGAATAAATCAAGATGACATCTATGAAGATCAAGACAAAATCATCTAAACAATCTCTGAATACATTATTCATGAGATTCATAAAAGTAGTTGGTGCATTGGTCAAACCAAAAGGTACCACCATGAGCTTGTAGTGTCCATACCAAGTTTAAAAAGAAATCTTAGGGTGTCCTCTTCTTTTATTCTCAACTAGTGATAACTAGATCTGAGATCTATTTTAGAGAACACTATTTCTCCCTTCATCTGATCAAATAGCTCATCAATCCTTAGGAGAGGATATCTATTCTTGATGGTTGCCTTGTTCAACATTTGATAGTCAATACACAAGCGCAAGGTTCCATCCTTCTTCTTAACAAAGATAATTGGTGCACCCCAAGGACACACATTAGGTCGAATAAGCCCCTTGCTCAACAATTCCTACAACTAAGACTTCAATTTGAATAACTTGGTGGTAGTAATCCTATATGGGGTCTTAGACAGAGGTTTAGCTCTTGGTACTAGATCAATAGAGAAATTCAATTCTTGCTTAGGAGGTAGCTCTCTTCAAGAAACACATCTCAGAACACCTTGAGAATAGGGTAATCATCCAAATAAGACTTCATACTTTCAAGTTCACTAACATGTACCACATAGATGGTACACCACTTCCTTTGAGCCCTCTTGAGTTGCATGGCTGAGATCTTCCTAAGCTTTAGTGGCCTTTGTAATCCATGCACCTCAATTGGGTTCCCAGAGTCTTCCAAACAACTAAAAACTATGTCCTCATAGTTCACTATGGACTTGTGTTCAGTCAACCAATCTATCCCTAAGATCACATCATAGGAACCTAAGGGTGCCATGTAAAGTTGACTTGGATCTAGAAAGTAGGAAGTTCTAACTTGTTGCAATTGAGACATGAATCCATCCTCCATTCTACTTGATTTCCATACTGAACCATCCATGAATTGGCCATTTTTCCAGGTCTAATGGGTAACTTAGAAATTATTCTTAAATCAACAAAATATTTAGTGGCTCTAGTATCAATCAAAAAAGAAGCAGGTTTTCCATATAGCTTACTCGACAGGTGGATTGGTGAGGCTAGATATTCAGCTTGCCTATCATCCACCACCGCATGGATCTGATGTTGATTTTCTTCCTTTTGTGCCTTTGAAATTTGTGGGAAATTTGAGGCATAATGATCACCTATGCAGGTGTAGCACCCATCACGAGGCCCTTTCCGACCTCCTAACCTATCTTCCTTAGAGCTCTTCTACTTATTATCAAAGTTGTCTTTGTTGATGTTGGCCTTCTTATTCTTTCTTCCACTACTACCCTCCCCTTTCTCTTGAGATTATCTTCCCCTTTTTAGACTCCTGATCTAGCGGGGTTTGTCTCCTTTATGAAACTTCTTATTCCCGAACCAAGACTTAGAATTTGAATTCTTTCAAAAACTGGACAACTGTTGCAACTTTTGTTCTTGCTTGGTGACCTTCTCGAAGACCTCCATAGTAAGTGGGTTATGTATATCCACCTCCACTCCAATTTGGGGCCTTAACCCAAGTATAAACTTTTGGATTCAGAAGTGCTCATCAATTTGGTACTAAGGCACATATTTCAGCAAATGAGTGAAGTTTTCCCAATACTGAGTTATTGGCATGCTTCCTTGAGCTAAGTTCTGGAACTTTGTCATCTTCTTATTGAAAACATGCTGAGGGAGCCACCTTTTCTAGAAATGCTAGAGAAATTGTTCCCAAGTGGTCTCTCCACGCTACAGTTTTTGTTCTATCATTTCATTGTTCCACCATGTGGTTGCCTCACCAGAGAGCTGGTATGCTACCCATATAGCCTTAGTTTCATTTGATAAAATTTGAAGCCCGAAGTACTTATCCATTTCAATGAGCCATGCTTCCACTCTGTCTTCGATGGTTTTACTGTCAAACTTCAGCAGAGCCACCCTTTTCAAGTCCTTGCCAAGCTCTCCTTTGATTCTTGCTTGGTTATTGACAGCTGGATCTCAATTTCCTTGTGGTTGCTCCTCATTCCTCCAGTTTTGACCATCTTGCATACCTCAAAATTCCCCTTCCAAATGGTCCATTCTATTTTCTTGATGATTTAGGAGGTCAAGGATTTGATCTAGCCTTTCATTTTGGCCTTCATTTTGACTACCACTTGAACCTCCATTCCTGGTGTTCACCATGATGGTTCACATTTAACCTACATCATAGCTCGTGTTTAGCACAACTGTCATGAGTTTCTATAACTAATCATTTAAACACATAATTCTAATTATTATGTCATGCAATCTTGAAAAGATATTATTGTGCATTCATAACAAGGGTAAGTCATTCAAGCTCACAACTTTGAACACAAGAAAGACTTTATTTATTATAATAATGGATTACATAGATCATTTTACAAAATTTACCACTTATAGGTGGGCTATTCATTATCAAATAAAGGACACTCCTTTGGGTCATCATTAGGTCTATTACAACCCTCTTGGAAGAGGTAGGATGTGCACGCCAACACTCATTTTCCTCTTTAGTCAAAATGGGTGCATTAGGTCCACACCCCAAAGGCCAATCTCGAATTGCATAAGGTTTCTTAGTTTCTACAGTGTGCTTATACTCTTTCAATTTTCTTGCCCCTCTCTAACTTAAGTCGAGTGAGGGTATGTTCCAAGGTCTCATCATTGGGAATCTCAAGGTGGACTTCAAGTGTTGGCTTCTCTTTGAAAATGACTTTCTTTTTAGTAGTCCTAATGATCTTTCCCTTATTTTTCTCAGACTTTGACTTTCCCATACCTACATTTGGTTCAAGTTTGTTAAACTCAAAATTGATTTAAGGGTTGACTAACCCTAATTTCAACTACTATGGACTCATAGGCCTAGAGTTGAACCCTAAGCTCTGATACCAAATGTAATGTGTGCTACTCAATTAACACCAATTAAATAAAATATGACATTATGAATAATAAATTAAAGACATAATCAATTAGCTATTTTCCATCATAGCACAATATGTCCAAAAACAATAATTTATATTCATTTCCAAATGTCAAATTTACAAGTTACATAGTTTGACTTAGGCCAACATTGCCTCTTAGTCAACTCAAGTTAAATCATGTAATACAAAGTACAATCAAAATGGAATTCCATGTGATTCCTCTTTAATGCTCGTTGCATCTAGTGGATGAGAACATGGTTCAGAAACTTTTTCACCCAACCACGAAGCTACGTTTCCCAGAATTCTTCCTAACTCGAAGAATACCCGATCCTGCATGGAATACTTAGCAAGAGATATAGTATGTAAGGTGGAATATGGTGTGTGCCTAACAACTACATGCTATCTACATTTAGAACATACAAGATCTATGTTAGGAAATGGAAAAGAGTTACATCATAAAGATTAGACCATTCAATATAATGGACTACAAATGCTTGGCCAAGCATATGTTGTATATAGCTAAAAATAATAGATTTTGGAATAGCAAAACCTATACTCTCTGTTAACCCATTTTTGGCACTTTTCCCGAAAGGTAAATTCACACATATATAAGATAAAATACATCTTATCCAATTTACTCAAATAGAAAAACATTCAACTTGGTTTCTAGTAATTTTGCTAGCTAATATTTCATGAATAAGAATCAACAATCTATAACATAGTCTATGGTTGTCTCATCTTGGCTATTCCGGTTCAACAAAATATATATATGAAAGGAACTAAACCAAAATTGATAATAATGCAATCAACCATCTAAATGAAATACATGTTCCATTTCATCAATTCAGATAAGAATATCATAGTACATGCATCAGCATACAGTTTACCATTATTTCCTTTACTCCTTTCTACTTGGAATGAAATCTACATTTTTAGATAAGAAAATAAATCAATTTTAAAGAAGATATATCACATGTATGTGTAATGCATAAATGGAAGAATTATGCATGTACACATATATGGCCTTCTATTAAAAAAATGTGTATGTGTATATGTTCTTTGAAAAAGAAAGATCCATTTTACTTACAAATTTCTAGTTTTAGAAAGTTGTCAACTTTCATCAGATGCACAATTAGATTCGAAATGAAATATAAAGGACAAGTAGTCATTAGAATTTTGTATGAATTTGAATTTCAACCAGAATGTCACAAGGTCGTTTTACATAGAAAAAATTGTAATTGACATCATAATTAATCTATGTTTAATCAAAATCTAAACATTCCAATCTAACTTCTCTGGTGAAATCACAAGTTATTCTTATTTCATTATGATCTTTACAAATGTTTTGTTTTGTTTAAACCAAGTCATTGAAAAATTAGTCAAAATAATATTATGTTTGGTTAAAAATTGGTTTCATCCCTCTTGGCTCACTGATAAGAGTTTCATTCTATTCTTGATCAGAGGTTGTTATAGGTAATCACATATCGTTCAGTTTTTTATTCTAATATTATCAATAAAAACATTGTGATTACTGTCGTTTAGATCAAATCATCATTCAGTTAAACATTTTATGTTTAGAACGATATGATGAATATCATTATGTTCTTATCATCTTATAAAACATTATCACAGAATATTGACCTATCGTTGGAATGATAAGCCTATTGATCAACAGTAAGTGTCATTAATATTTTCATTTTCTTTATGAATGATGGTACTGTCCATATTTTTGAGACACTATTCAACCTAGGAAAAGATCAATGAAAGTTTACCATTCAACTCTGTTGAATATCAACACATTCAAATGAATGTGTATAATTTCATATGTGTGTGTGTGTGTACATACACATCATTTTGAGAATTGAGAAACTTGAAAGATATCGATGGGATTAAGAACATCCCTTGGCCTACTAAGGCCTTTATCATAAGCCACAACATTGATAACTTGTCACATGTAACATGCATCTTATTATTATAATAATTAGAACATTATCAATCCCTTTGTATTAACTTCTAGCTTGGAATGACAAGAATTGTTCAACAACATGCTAAATATTAGAACGATGGCAATCGTTTGACTGTTGTTATGACAAAATGGTAGAACCATTTAGCAAAAAGTTTTTAGATATCAAAACGATGGTATTGTTTGATAGTCTAGAATATTTGGAACGATGAAATCATTCATCAGAAAGTATAAGTATTCAAATGATGGTATCGTTCAATGGTGTATTAAGCTGAACGATGGATTAATCGTTCATCAACATGCATTGAAATAGAACGAAAGTTAATAGTTCAAATGTTTATCATCTCAAGAGGAATGATCTCCATATACGGTGGTCATAGATACATTTGATACTTTGTTTACAGTGGGTTCTTAAACCCGAACATGCAACACGACCCGACGCTGTTACAGAGATGTTGCCCCAAATGGGGGTTTTCTAAACACAAATGGATTCTTACAATAGGTAAGAATTGTTAACAGAGAATACATTACATTGGTTATGGCCACCCGCAAAGTGGTAGCATGCAAAAAAAGACCCAGCTATGGGTAAGGATAAGTTTGACTAGATCAAACTTTGCATGGCAACAAAGGAACAAAGCAAATGAATGGTGGTTTTTCCCACCTTACACAACAAACAATGGAAACATTTGGGTTTGACTTACATAGAAAAATAGGTTCAAACACACGGTTTTCTAGATAAAAGAATAACAAATGTACAGACATAAGAAATAATGTTTTCAAGACATTCGTTCTCCATTGAATAGGGCCAAAGTAAGAGCCAACAAATCCATCCTTTTTGCAAAAAAGGAAACAACATATATACTAAATAAAAGGCTTGAATTATCTCCTTCTTCTTTAGTGCGTTTGATGTTTTTTTCTCTATTGAATATGGTAACAGCTCCTATTCCCTAGGTTTGTTGCTTCCTTCATGGTCTTTTTCTCCAAAATATTTTCTGCTTTTTTATTGAGATTCCCCATTCTTTTTCTTCAAGATCACCCCTCTCACCAAGGATTCCTGCATTTTCTAAAATTGGAGGTGGTCTTTACTCTCCCACGTCCTCCTCATACTTAGTTTCCCACTCCTTCATGCTTTTTGAGCATAAATTTTCTTTCCATGATAGGCGTTGGTTAGATTTCATTCATTTAAAGGTGTCATTACCATCTTTTTCATATGATATCCTTCATCATTTTTCTAAATTTCAAATAAAGATTTCTTTTCCAACATTTCAACTAGACAAGGTAGAGCAAATGCTCCAATAAATTTGTTTCCATAAGCTTATCTATGAAATCATTTATACATTTCACACAAGCAAGATTATATCTATCAATTGCTAGTTAAATGTAGAAGCTATGATTTTTCAGTGGTGTGTGCACATTCTAGATTCCATCATGCTTACCAATTGTCATGGATAAATACTCTTACCTCAACCATATTCTCGGTCTTCAACCTGTTCCTGCATTCACACACTTGCAAGTTTGTAGAGTTTCATCAGTAACCATTAACCAATGCTCGAAATGAAAAGATTCCATAACATTCATCCTTTGTATTCAATCATATGAATATAAATATATTTCAAATAACATTGAAATCTTAAATTTATCACAAGTCTAAACTTATAAATTTCATTTTCCATAAATATTTAAATAACTTTACATTATTAAATGTAAGAAAAATTTGAGATGTGATAGAATGAGTCCTTATACAAAGGTTTCAAAAATTAAAATTTGTGTTTTTAGGTTACTGTTTAGGTTCCTTATTTCAAGTTGCAAACTGTGGTTTCTATGACATTTTTTTCTAAATTTTGGTGTTTAAATGCAAGTGCAATAAAGGAAAAAAAGTGAACAAAGATGACAACTTTTCAAATGCAATTTTGACTAAATTTTATAATGTAAATGACTGAAAGTGCACTAATATGCAAGTACTATTCAAAATCAATGTAATATGTATGCAACTTTTTTTAGATTTTTCAGATTTTAAACAATGCAAAATGCAAATTTAAAACCATAGATGAAATGAAAACTAATGCAATTTTGACAACCCTAGATGAAATGTAAACTAATGCAAATCCTAGATCTAGGGTTTGAATGAACTCCAATTTCAAAATTTTAGATGTACAATGGCAGGTTCACCAAAATGAAACATAAAAATAGGTGTGTGATTCAAAAAGGAATAATTAAATGGATGTATGATGCACCTACACTTTCTCTATTTTTACCAGGAAAAGAGATCCCCAAAGGTGGGATTGACTTTCAACCTTTAGGTGAGTCAACCCTATTGGAAGATCTATTGTTTCCCTTATGACAAAATGATTAAAATACACTTTGGGGAGATAAACTAAAAATGTTTAATGAGCTCAATCGTGCAATATAAAACTTGAAATGCAATTTTAAAGCGTAATACTAATAGAAACGAAAATTTGTAGGTAGATTTGGGGGTTGCAGGGTGATATCTACTAACTCATAAAAGCTTGTCCTACAAACTATAGGACACTTTTGCAAAAACTGGACACTTGGTCCATTGGGTGAATGAGTCCTTGTAGGGGTTTTCTGCTCAACTTTCAAGGTCCTCTGGAGATGGATCTGAGATACTATTTTCCCCAAGTTTCACTATCGGAAAGCTGAAAATGAATCCGAGATCTGAATTTCTGTATCTTGACAACTTTGATGACAATTTTGACAATTTTGCAAAATTGCACTTTTGATCAATTCTCAATCCTTCTTCACTTGCAAATCTTCAAACACAAAGAAGGGGAAAAATTGTTTGTTTTTGGTGGATAAGGGTTTGCCTTGGTCAAACCCTAGTTTGGTAATTAAACCTTGATAATGAAATAATGATAAAATAGATAGAATTTGATGAATGAACAAAGCTTGTTACACCTCACCAAGCCCTTTAATGGCTTCCCTTAGAAGACAAAAGTCTAACACATTTCTCTAAGGATTGGATCTTGCATGAAATGGCTTGATTCTTTAATAGACCCTGATGCTTGAATGCTTGCTTGAAACTTGAAACCTACATCACAATGTTAGCTCCAAAAACATGCATGAACACATGTAAATCTTGACATCATGATAGGATCTTGATTGTTGTAATAAACAATTGATAAATTTGCTCTCCAATTCTTTTGACAATAATATTTGCTCTTGTAAAAGTTGTCTTAATGCTAGATGATTTGAATTGATAAAATAATCATGTATTTAAAGGTGATTCCTTAATTTCTTGACAATTAAACATCACAAGCCGACCTTTGCAACTTGAATTTAGATCAAAATTCCACCAAAAACATATTAAAAAATGGGATCCAAGACTTAAGGAGGACCCATTCGCCCTTAGGTCCTAGGCCCTAAACTTAAGACACATTTTCCAAGATGTATAATTATTAAATGTATGCATTAATTAAATGTGGGTTTCTCTTTCGGAAAACAAAATTAATTAGGCTTGTGTATGCATAATTGAGTCAATTAAAGGCATAATTAAGTCCAATTAATTAAGGGGATGCAAACATAGTGTGAAAATGTAAAGGCATACATTTTTCAACACTACAAAAGCTACAACAGCCATAAATCCCCAAAAAAATGGATGATAACAAAAGATCACGTTTATTTGCAAAGTAACTAGAATTTCAACAATCCTATTAATTAGGTACATGTTTATAACCCATCTATGCAAAATGTTTAAAAAAAAGAAGTGTACATATAATTGAAACCCATTAAGTGGTCTTGCCCCAAATATAGCTGTCAGCATTTTAACATAGGTTTTAATAATTACTTTAAAGCATGCTTATGATTGTTTTATTAGAAAATTAGTAAGTCATTCTCAATAGCAAGCATGTTTATGATTGCTTTATTAGAGAAATAGTAAGCCAAAACAAATATAGCTCTCCTCGTTTTAGCATAAGCTTTAAAAATTACTTTGAAGCATGCATAAGATTGCTTTATAAGTGGTCTTGTCCCAAAACAAATATAGCTCTCCTCATTTTAACATAGGCTTTCAAAATTACTTTTATTTGCAAAGTAATTAGAATTTCAACAATCCTATTAATTAGGTACAAGTGTTTATAACTTGTCTTTACAAATGTCTAATAAAATAAAGTGTAAATATATTTTAAACCCATTAAACAATTTGCCCCAAAACAAATATAGCTCTCCTCATCTTAACATACGCTTTAAAATTATACTTCAAAGCATGCTTATAATTGCTTTATTAGAAATATATCATGCCATTCTCAGACTCAAGAATGTGGTCCCTTTGACAATACAAGGTAACCTTCTCTCCCTTCTTCATTCCCTTCCACTAATGACAAAACCCTTCTGCTCCCATAAGGTTGTGAAGGCTGTCTTTTTTTCAAAAGTTTCCAAAATTGTTTTAAAAGCAAACCTATAAGCCTATAATAAAGTTTTCTTTATAAAGCAATCCACAAGGTGCACCTACCTACTACATAGCCCTTGTAATTTAAATATCCTGTTTTGTTTACCTAGATTAATAAAGGGTTTATGTTATGGGTTAATGAGAGTTCACTTTCTATTAAGTGTATAGTTAGGAACCCTATAAAATTCTCTTCCCATTTTATTTTGTTAATGCAACGTAAAGAGTTGTAGTATGCATACTCTCTATCCTATTATAGGTGCAATCCATCTCTGTTGAGCAAGTACCCATATCTATGCGTATTTGATTTTCTCTAGTTCAATATTTTCTGAAACATTTAGGAATTGCAGCCCATTGTGATCCATTAGGTAGTAGTTATGGAGTCTGAATTTGCTAGTGTTGAAAAGCAGCTCGCTAATGCAAAATTGCCAATATTTTGTTAATTTCTTATAACCTAGCTATAGATTAATTGCACAATAAATTCACAGAATATAATCACATATTTGATTTATAACAATTAATACAATTGGATTAATTAACAACTAATGTTAGAAGATTAATCTTTACTTGGTAAAGGTTATTCTTTAATTGTAATTTTTTTATTAACTTGTAGGAATATTCCAAAGGAATCCCTACAAGTCTTTTGTCTTTTTGTCATCTCACACATGTGTGAGGATGGCTTATTTTTTAATTCCTTTATTAAGGAATATTTGTATCCACCTCCTTAAGAGGTGACACTTTGCACACACATAGATGAATGGTGGCATTCATTGAGTTGGGAGTTACATTCTAACTCCTCATTCTCACCTCTACTTATTGAGGTGCCTCTCCTCTCATTCTTCAAGATTCAAGCAAGCAAGCTAAGGCTGAAGCTCTCTCTCTCTTTGTATTATTCTTTAGGCATTTTGCCTCCATTCATAATATTGGGGTTTTTTCTTATTTTTTCCCCTTAACAAATTCTTGTGTCTCTCTTGCTTTGGTGGTGCTTGGTTTGGCTACTTCAATCTATTTGGTAATATCTTTCCTTCAAACATTTGCTCTTTATTAGTACTTTCCATTGCTCTTTTCTATTTCCTTTCATGGTATCAGAGCTTGGTATTACTAATATCTTGTGAGCTATATTGTTGAAGGTTTACCAGATTTTTCAGCACACCATTGGAGGCACTCTAAGAGAAGAAGAGAGGAGCCAAAAGCTTAATCTTGTTTTTTGTTTAATAACATTTTTTTTCTAACCCTTGTGCAGGAGTTCTTATTTAAAAAAATTCTAAGCTTTTTCTAATTAATTTGCATGCATATTTAATTTTTTGCAAATTTTTTAAAAACCCTCAAATAAAGGGTTATATTTCTTTTCTTTTTTAAAATATATTAGTTTTGTACAAATTTGTAAAAAAAATCATTAATAATAGATTAAAGTAAAAAATCTTTTTTTAGGGTTTAACTCTTTTCTTAAAAAAATTTAAATCTCAAAAATATCAGCTATATTTATCTCTTTTGAAAAATAAATATATAAATCAAAACCCTCATTTTGATTCATTTAATAAAAATATCAAAATCTTTCTTGTGCAGGTCTATTTTTTTAAAAATTACTCAAACTTTTCTCAAAAGTTTTTTCTTAATCAAAATATAATAAATAAAAATTCTAATTTTTTTTGTTTTGAGCTTTAAAAGCCCTTGTTGTTCTGCAGCCCAACTTGGACCCTCCCCGCTGGCTCTCCCTGCGCTGTTTGCCGCCACAGAACCAGCCGCCTCTGCCCTCCGTTGTGGCCCTCAAATCCCTGTGTAGCCTATGAAGAGTGTTGCCTCTGTCACTATCTTACCCTCATTGTGCCGCCATCTCCTTGTGCATGCTGCTCCAAAACCTGTGTTCATTATTTTCTTTTCTTTGCCCGCCCAAATTCGCATTTAAAAAAATTCTTTTGTCCGCACAAATCCGTTCTTTTCATTTTCTTTTATATTTTCTTTTTAAAGTCTTTAAAAACCCTCGCCTCTCTATCCGTTTTGTTTCAGCGGTTGCCCTTTTAGCAATAAAACGTGACATGCTTTTTTTTATTTTCCTTTTGAAATTGTAAACCTAATTTTAGCAATAAAAATCCCGCCTATTATTTGGGCTCTTTTATTAATATATAGGTAAAGATTTTAAAAGTAGTTTTTTTTAAAAAAAATCTCTCCCGCCCGTGCTTTATCTTCATGAAGTTTATATTTTTTTTTAAAAAACTTCAAGTGTTAAAAAAGTTTAAAATTCTTTTATAACTTTTCATTCGGTAGACTTTTAATGAAAAGTTTAATTATTTATTATCAACTTTTAATTAAATTATAAATGGTGTAATCTTCACTTTAAAGTTTAGATTAGTATATAATTTATTTATTTTTTAATATTCTCTTATAGGAAAGTTTTTTAAAACATTTATTTAAAAGGGAATTTAGTTATTAATTTTTTTTTATAGATATTAAATGAGATTCTTAAAAAAATTTAAAGGGGTTTATTTTTTTTACAATTTAATTCATTATTAAAGATTTTTTTTCAAGCGATATTTTTTTCAAAAATATTTTTATTCAAAAGAGTGCTAAATACTTCTTTCAAGCTCAATTAGTGTTATTTTATTTCTTGAGTTGTAAAGTATTTCTTTTAGAAAAGTTTTTTTTGTGCACTAAAGTATTTTACAATGTCAACTTTAATTCCTGAAATTAAGTTGAATTCTTCTAACTATCATTCTTGGAAAATTCATATATGCTTTATTTTTCGGTTTAAACATCTTTTAGATGTGGCTACAGATCCTAAATCTAAACCAGGTTCGTCTGCATCCAAAGATGAAATCGAAAAATGGAATCTCAAAAATGAAGAAGCCCTTGGCCTCATAGGTATCTCCATGTCACCCGAACTTTATGTTCATATTGGGACATGCACAACTGCCTATGAAGCATGGGAAAAACTCAAAACAATTTATGATAGTACAAATGAATCAAGAAAAATTCAAATTCAAGATCAACTTGAAGATTTGAGGTATTCTGATTTTAAATCTATGGATGAATTTTTATTGAAATTTGATGCTTTAAATAGTCAATTGGATGGTTTAGGAGTTAAATTAGATAATCTTAGATTAATTCATCTTATTCTTAAAAAGTGTCTTCCTAGACAATTTCAGCAATTCATTACTAATATTCATGCTCAATTAGCTATTCCTTCTTTAGCTACTCAATTAACTTATGATATTTTTCGTGATTTATTAAGACAAGAAGAGGCTAAGTTAATTCAGTTTGGTACTCTTAAGTCTAATGAACATGCTTTCTTGTCTAATCATAAGCAAAATTTTAAACCTCATTCTAAACAACAACATTATAATTCCAAACCTCATTATAATAATGGCAATGATCCTAGAAAGTTTAACTCTTCTAAGAAACCACATTGCACTTATTGTAATAAGGATGGTCATTGGCAAAACACTTGTTTTAAAAAGAAAAATGAGAAAAAGCCTATGAAGCAAAATAATCAACAACAAAATAAACCTAATAATAATAAGTTTCAAAATAATGCAAATCAATCTAGACGTGCTTTTACTTGTAGTTCTAATGTTTCTCAACCTCTTGAATGGGTTATTGATTCAGGTGCATCTCAACATGTTACTTCACATAAAGAAGTTTTTGAGTCTATGCAACCTGATATATCTAATGTTCCTCTTCAACTTGCTAATAATCATACTTGTAAAGTAGAAGCAATTGGAGATGTGAATGTTCCTAATGGTAAATTGCATGATGTTTTATATGTTCCTGAATTAAAGACTAACTTGCTTTCAGTTGCTAAGCTTTGTCAAGATTATAAAATAGAATTTTACAAAGATATGTGCTATGTTATTGATCCAAAACAAAACAAGGTCATTGCTAATGCTAAATTAGACAATGATAATTTGTTCAAATTTTATGAGTTTGCTCAATCTAGATGCTCTTTAATATCTACCATTGATTTTAATGTTTGGCATGAAAGACTTGGTCATATAAATGCTAACAATATTGCTTTAATGCACAAGCTTAATATGGTAGATGGATTGCCTAGTATTGTTCCATCTAAAATTGTATGCACTGGATGCATGAGTGGTAAGATGCATAGGGAGCCCTTTCCACATGGTCAATCATGGAGGGCAACTCATAAGTTGCACCTAGTTCATAGTGACCTTTTGGGACCCATGGAGAATAACTCCATCCAAGGATCAAGGTATGCACTTACTTTTGTTGATGATTTTTCTAGAAGAACTTGGATCTATTTTCTTCATAGTAAGGATCAAGTTCTTGATATATTTTCTGAATTTCATAAATTTGTTGAAAGGCAATCTGGTTTTAAACTTAAAATTCTTAGAACTGATAATGGTAAAGAATATGTGAACAATGCTTTTAATAGTTATTTGAAATCATTTGGTATTAAGCATGAGCTAACTATTCCCTATACACCTCAACAAAATGGTGTAGCGGAAAGGAAGCATAGAACTATTGTTGAAATGGCTAGATGTATGTTACATGCTAAAAATATGTCTTATAAATTTTGGGCAGAAGCTATGTTTTGTGCTACTTACATTATTAATAGGACTCCTACTAAAGCTTTAAAGGATATAACTCCTGAAGAAGCTTGGTCTGGTAGGAAGCCCAATCTTAAGCATTTAAGGATTTTTGGTTCAATTGCTTATGTTCACAAACCTAAACAAAAGAGGCAAAAATTAGATGCTAAATCTTCTTATCATATTTTTGTTGGTTATGATGAACATTCTAAAGCTTATAGAGTTTATAATCCTCTTACTAACAAAGTTAAAGTTGCTAGAGATGTATGCATTGCTGAAAATGGTGTTCATGATTGTTCTAAAGTGCATAATATTGATTCTTCTCACAATAAAGTTATTGTTGTGGAGGATAATCCTCAAGTTGAAACTCCTCTTAACCCTCCTAATGCATCTCTTACTCATAGTGATAGTGATGATGAAAATGTTGAAATCTCTACTCATGATTCTTCTTCTAGTGATGATACTCCTACATCTAAAAGAATGCCAAAATGGTTTAAAAATTTGTTGCAAGAAAGTGAGGATTATTTAGCTAAAAATCCACCTAAAAGAAGAAAGGCAAATTATTGTAATCATGCTTTGATGTCTAACATTATGAATTCAAATGATCCTCAAACTTATGAACAAGCTAAAGATCAACCTCATTGGCAAAAGGCTATGCAAGAAGAATATGATACTTTAATTGCTAATAATACTTGGGATTTAGTTCCATTACCTCAAGGTAAGAATCTTGTTTCATGCAAATGGTTGTATAAAACTAAGGTTAATGCAAATAATGAAGTTAGCAAGTTTAAAGCTAGATTAGTTGCTAGGGGCTTCTCTCAAGTTGAAGGATTAGATTATAATGAAACATTTGCTCCAGTAGCTAAGATGCCAACCATTAAATTAGTTCTTGCTTTAGCTTCTCATATGCATTGGCCTATTCATCAAATGGATGTTAAAAGTGCATTTTTAAATGGTGATTTACATGAAGAAATTTATATGTCTCAACCTTTGGGTTTCATTAAGGAAGGAAATGAACATCTTGTTTGCAAATTGAAGAAATCAATTTATGGTTTAAAGCAATCTCCTAGAGAATGGTATTCAAAGATCAATGCTTTCTTTTTATCTCAAGGTTTCATTAGAAGTAAAAATGATCCCAATTTATATATTAAGCATAGTGAAGATGATATTGTGATTATTATTTTATATGTTGATGATTTAATTATCACTTCTAGTTCTAACAATTTGATTAGTGATGTTAAGTCTCAACTCAATCAACAATTTCAAATGACTGATTTAGGCCTATTACATTATTTTTTGGGTATGCAAATTTGGCAAACACCTAAAGGTATTTTTCTTTCTCAACATAAATATGCTCAAGATCTCTTAGATAGATTTAAAATGAATGATGCAAAGTGTGTTTCTACTCCTTGTGAATTAGGAACTAAATTAATGGTTGATATGGAAACTCCTTTTGTTGATCCTACTTTATATAGGCAACTAGTAGGAAGTTTAAATTATCTAACTCTTACTAGACCTGATATTTCTTATAGTGTTGGATTGGTTTCTAGATTTATGTCTAAACCACAACAAACTCATTTTAAAGTTGAAAAAAGAATTTTAAGATATGTTAAAGGTACTCTTAATCTTGGTCTTTTTTATGATGCAAATTGTGATTTTTCTTTAAAGGGTTATACTGATTCAGATTTAGGAGGTGATCCCAATGATGGGAGATCCACTTGTGGTTATTGTTTCTTTGTTGGATCAGGTGCAATCTCATGGAATAGTAAGAAACAACAATCTACTTCTCTTTGTTCTATAGAAGCTGAATATAAAGGTTGTACAAATGCATCTAAAGAAGCATTATGGTTAAGAAGATTACTTGAAGACTTGGGTCTACCTCCAAAGGATCCTACTCCTTTATATTGTGATAATCAAAGTGCTATTGCTTTGGCAAAGAATCCAATTTTTCATGCAAGGACCAAGCACATTGCTCTTCAACATCATTTCATTAGAGAGCAAATTGAAGACAAGCAAATTTCTCTTTTGTATTGTAAAGGTGAAGATCAAGTTGCAGATATTCTCACCAAAGCTCTTTGTAAAGATAAATTTCTCTTCCATTGTAAAAATCTTGGATTACAACCCATTGAAGGGTTTGATGTAACCTCCCCAAGTAAAGCTTAAGGGGGATGTTAGAAGATTAATCTTTACTTGGTAAAGGTTATTCTTTAATTGTAATTTTTTATTAACTTGTAGGAATATTCCAAAGGAATCCCTACAAGTCTTTTGTCTTTTTGTCATCTCACACATGTGTGAGGATGGCTTATTTTTTAATTCCTTTATTAAGGAATATTTGTATCCACCTCCTTAAGAGGTGACACTTTGCACACACATAGATGAATGGTGGCATTCATTGAGTTGGGAGTTACATTCTAACTCCTCATTCTCACCTCTACTTATTGAGGTGCCTCTCCTCTCATTCTTCAAGATTCAAGCAACAAGCTAAGGCTGAAGCTCTCTCTCTCTTTGTATTATTCTTTAGGCATTTTGCCTCCATTCATAATATTGGGGTTTTTTCTTATTTTTTCCCCTTAACAAATTCTTGTGTCTCTCTTGCTTTGGTGGTGCTTGGTTTGGCTACTTCAATCTATTTGGTAATATCTTTCCTTCAAACATTTGCTCTTTATTAGTACTTTTCATTGCTCTTTTCTATTTCCTTTCAACTAATAACAACAAAAGAAAAAATAACAAGAAGTCAATCACAAAAAGACAATAACATAGATATACCCAGGAAACCCCAATGTGGGGAAAAATCTGTAAATGTTAGTTTTTCTATTCAACCTAACAACAAACTTTTCTTTCAAAATAACAATACAAGTTTGCTACAACAATCTTACATATATAGAGCCTAGCTACTTTACTTAGTGTGCAAGAAAAGAAACTTTCTTTGCATTCTTTGGCTTTAAATCACATAAAATCACTCTTGGTTTTATCCTAACCTCACAAACTCGAAAACATTCTATTAAAGAATAAAAAATTTGTTGTTGCTGAAAATCCAACTCAAGTTGCTTTAAAACAACTCCACATCCCACCTTTCGAGCTAGAAAATCAACACTCCCTCTTAGCGAGGAAGGTTTTGCACAACACCCAACTTGTCCCTGAAGAATTCAAACCTACTCTTCATCAAGGCCTTGGTTAGGATATCTACTATTTGTTCGTCTGTAGGAATGTAATGGAGCTTCACTATCTCCTTCTCCACACAATCTTTGATGAAGTGGTACTTGATCTCAATGTGCTTTGACTTGTCATGAAACACTGGATTCTCAGAGAGTTTGATACAACTCTGATTATCACAGTAAATGATTGTAGGATCCATCCCCTGATCAAAGAGCCCAGTTAGAAGTTTTCGAAGCCAAATAGCCTCACATGTAGCCATACTGGTTGCCATATACTCAGCCTCTGCAGATTTCAGCACAACTAACTTCTGTTTCTTATTGTACCAAGAGACTGCTCCTAATCCCAAACTAAAACTGCACCCTAAAGTGCTCTTCTGATCTATTGTACTACCTACCCAATCTGCATCAATAAACCCAATGAGCTTCACTCTATCCCGTTGAACATACTTCAACCCATAATCATCTGTGCCTTAGAGATATCTCAAAACATGCTTCACAGCTATCCAGTGCACATGTTTAGGTTTCACCATAAACTAACTGAGTGAGTTCACTGCAAAACAAATGTTTGGCCTAGTGTTGACTAGATACATAAGAGAGTCTATCAACTGTCTGTATAAAGTTAGGTCCACTACCTCTAATCTGAAAGTATCAATCTTCTTCCAATTGGTCACAAGTGGCGTTGACCTAGGCTTACAGTTCTCCATCATGAATCACTTCAAGATATCAATTAAGTACTTCCCTTGTCCAAGGAAAATCTCTCCCTCTTTCTGCCACAACTACAATCCCAAAAAGTTGTGCATCAACCCTAAGTCCTTCATCTCAAACTCTCCTGCAAGATCCTGCTTGCAGTGTGCTATGAGCTCCTCTAACCTTGTGAGAAATAGGTCATCAACATATAACACCAATATGAGAAGTTTTCGCTTCACCTGAACATAGTACAGGTTTGGTCTGCTTCACTCTTGATGAAGCCCACGCTCTGCAAGTAACTATCATTACGTGAATACCATGCCTTGGGAACCTGCTTGAGTCCATACAGTGCTCTTTTCAATCTACATACATGAGAATCCCTCCCATTTGCTTCAAATACTTTTGGCTACTCTATGTAAATCTCTTCCCCAATCACTCCATTGAGGAAGGTTGTCTTTACATCCATTTGGTGAATCCTCCAAACCATCTATGCTGCTACAAAAATGATAGCTCTTATGGATGAGTACCTGGCTACTAGAGCAAAAGTCTCATCATAGTTGACTCCTTTCTGAGAAAACCGCTTAGCCACAAACCAAGCTTTGAACTTTTCCACACTACCATCTACAGCATGCTTAATCTTATACAGCCATCTTGAGCCCACCACAGACTTATCTTCTGGTCGTGGTACTACCTCCCACACACTATTCTTCATGATGGAAGAATAATCTTCCACCATGGCATCTCTCCATACTTGGTGCTTGGATGCCTCCTGAACGATGGAAGGCTCTATTTCAATTAATTCACTCATAAGTGCCACATACTCAGAATAACATCTGGGAGTCTTTCTTTGTCTAACTGAATCTTGAGGATCACCTACATATTCTTGAGCTTCTCTTAGTGTTTGCTCAGTTGCCCTATTTCTCCTTCTCGGTAATAGGAATCTGAGGCTGAGGAATTATTTGTTCCTCCTGCTCAGCCTGCTTGCTCTGCTCTCCAGCTTGTGTGACTAAAGTTTGAGGAATTTGTGCTGCCTCAATCGTGGGTGACTGCTCCTCCTCATTCATCAAGTTGCTAGACTTTTAAATAGCCCTCTCTTCCTCGAACTTCACATCTCTACGAACCACTGTTTTCTTGAGAGCAGGAATGTAAACTCGATAAGCCTTAAAAGTTTCATTGTATCCAACAAGGATACCCTTCTTTGTAGTTGGTTCTCTTCTCAACAGGAATTTGACAATACACAAGGCATTTAAAGATGCGAATGTGCCCCAAATTTGGTTTCCTACCAGTGACCGCCTCTTCTGGAGTCAACTTGCCCAACACTTTGTGAGGGCTCATATTCTGTAAATACACAACTATATTGCAAGCTTCTACCCATAAGAACCAAGGCAGATCTTGATCATGAAGCATGGTCTTGGCTGCTCCAACTATAGCCCTGTTCTTCCGTTCAGCAACCCCATTCTGTTGAGGGTTGTACGGAACTGTCAACTCTTTCTTGATACCTTCCCGAGCACAAAAATCTTTGAAGGCATTCAAAGTATACTTGCCTCCATTATCAGACCTCAGTATCTTTATCTTCCTCCCTGTTTGGTTCACCACAAGTCTTAAACTCTTTGAACTTATTAAAGACCTCATCCTTATTCTTCATAAAATATATCCACGTCTTCCTAGAGAAATCATCAATGAAGGTAACATAATACTCATATCCATTCAAGGATGTTGTTGACATGGGCCCACACATCTGAGTGTACAAGATCCAAAATCCCTTTAGATCTAGTGTCTTTGCTTGGAAAATTGGTCTTGGCATATTTCTCAAGAGCACAACCTTTGCACACCTCATGCTTTTTTGTCTTCATCTCAAGCAGCCCCGTCACTATTTCCTTGAAAATATTAAGTGGTCCATAGTGAAGGTGAGCCATCCTCTTGTGCCACAATTCTCCTAGCCCTTTACAGCTACTAACCAACACGTGTTAGCTCAAACTGTAACTGAAACAAATTGTTGTGCATGACTACAATCACTTTTGCAACATTGGAATTTTTGGTACAAATACACTTTTCCCGTCTCAAAAATCACAATGTAACCCTTGTCTTCCAAAGCTGAAACTGAGATTAAATTTTGTCATACCAGGGACATACAACACATCCTCCACCAACAAGGGTTTGCCACACTCCCTTTGAAACTTGATGGTGCCAATACCAGTTGCATGGTACTTGGCATTATCTTTGAGCTCAATATAGAAATCTAGCTTCTTCTCCTCCAACTTGGTGAAACACTGACTCCCGTCATGTGGCAAGAAGCCCCACTATCAATATACCATACCCTATTGGCAATTGAACTGGAGAGACAGACAATGAGTGAAAACTCATTCTCAAATCGTGATGCAAACTCGTCCACCTCTGTTGTAGCAACAACTTGCTTCTTTTGTTTGTCCTTATTTTTCTTATTCAGACTTTGACTGGCATAGTGACCCATCTGATGGCAACAAAAACATTTTATCTTGCTCAGATCTTTCTTCTTCTCACTCTTGGAAGAAGAACCTTTCGTTTGCCCTTTAAAAGACTTCTGCTTACCCTTGCTTGCAAGAGCAAGATTTTCTTCGTCTTGACCCTTCTTCGTTTGATCTCCTCGATGAGCACCTTCACAGATCTCCTCCTAAACAAAATCATCTCAAAGCCTCGCCTAGTCAAGTAGCCGATCTTTTCCGACAACACACTTGACAAGCAATTCCCAATGCTTCGAAAAACCATTCAAGGCTATACGCACCAACTCATCTTCATCAATTGTCTCTCCAACAGCAGCCAACTCATCCCTGACTTGTATCAACTTGGACAAGTAAGAGGTCACACTCTCGCCTTTGGACATCTTGGTATTATGCAATTTATCTTTGAGCATCATCTTATGACTCTGATAGTCACTTTGATAAAGTCTTGTAAGCGTATCCCACATCTTCTTGGTGGTGTCTTTCCCTAATAAATGAGGAATTAAATGATCTCTTACTCCATCTAGGATAATCCTCTGAGCCTTGGCCTCTTTGACTTTATGCAAATCTAAGGCAACATGATCATTTGTTGGCAATGTCACTTCTGTACTAGCATAGATCCACAGCTTGTTCTCCTTGAGAACAAATGTAATCTGAACCTTCCACTACAAGAAATTAGACGCACCCTCAAACTTGTCCTCGTATCAAACACTGATTGCCATAGCCACAAAAAAAAAAAATGGAGACAAAAATCTAAATTTTTTTTTCTTGAAATCTGCGACACAAATCTTGGCTTCATATTCAAAGTTTAGTACTTTGATACCATGCTAATTTCTATAACCCAACAACAGATTAATTGCACAAGAAATTCATAAAAAAAATGATTTATAATAATTAACACAACTAAGTTAATTAACAACTCGTAACGACGAAAACTAAAATAACAAAAAACCAATCACAAAAAGACAATAACACAGATATACCCAAGAAACCCCAATGTGGGGAAAAACCTGCAAATGTTGGATCTTCTATTCAGCCTAACATCAAACTTTACTTTCGAAAATACAATACAAGTTTGCTACATCAATCTTACATATATATAGCCCAGTTGTTTTACTTAGCGTGCAAGAAAAGAAACTTTCCTTGCATTCTTTAGCTTTAAATCACATAAAATCACTCTTGGTTTTATCCTAACTTCACAAACTCGAAAACATTCTATTAAAGAATAAAAAACCTGTGTTGCTGAAAATCCAACTTGAGTTGCTTTAAAATAACTCCACATCCCACCTTTCAAGCTAGAAAATCAACATATTTTCCCAAAATTATGTAACAAAAGATCAATTGACTAAGAATATTGTGCCATATCAAATGGTCCGTTTAGTCTAAAAGACACCAGAAGCTATTGCTATCATGAATCCTCAATAAATTTGCATTGTTGATCAGGTTATAGGGCAGCTGTCAATCAATTGTACAATGTTAAACTTCGTAAAAAAACTGTTCTTTCTGATTCACACCTTTCCTCGAAGTAAGAATTTTTTTTTCCATTGCTGATTGGTACATACTATCATCTAGAACAGATGATTGACCTCCCCTAGTAAGAAAATCATATTCAGATAGCAGGTTGAAATGTTATTCTATAGACGCATCAAGAGAAAATGTGCCCTTCGATTAATTTATCAATACATTATTTCTCTTGATTTGATCTAAAACCTTCCGATCAGCATTCTTGCCAAGATCAATGGCATGTGACTTCCATATCTTCGAACTTTCAAGAATGTAAATAGAAAACTGCTTATGTAAAGACATTGTAATCAATTGAATCTTAGCATGTAAAGGAGTGCCGCTAACAAGGATGGACAAATGGCACTGGTAAAATTGTATTTTTCAAGTAACTTTACATTTTAACAATAATTCATATATTAACCTTACTGTTAAAGGACTAAATGCATTTTAAAACTAGTTAAATATCATTTGCCATTAATAAGCCAATTACAGAAAACACGCCAAGAATGAATCAATACTGGATTGACTTCCAACACAACTAGTTGAGATAACTATACAAAACTAAATTTAGTGATGACTAAGTCCAAAATTGCCAAAAAAAAGTGAATATATCCAAATTTGCTATGAAATTTCAACCATCGACTTAAGGGATCACCAGCTGTGAAATGCAAATGCATGTAGAATTGAAGTATGAGAACATTGATAAAAGGGAGTCAAAACCATGCAGTATGTCACCAGTCTTTACATTGTTCAATTACATAATTCATTTTCATGGTGCTGTGACTTTGTGTGCCTATATATCATAACAATTCTGTCTAAATACAGATGCTAGCATTCTCATTCACTGAAAATCTTCTATTGGAAATAAATTTATAGCATGACTCTCAATCTAGTATGGTTGGTCAGTAGATGATTAGTATAAACCAGAGATCACAAAATCAAATCAGGCCCAGCCACAGCTTAACCACACAATACACTAAAATGGTCCTAATGTCTTCAACAAGTGTTTTTGGCAAAAGGAAGCCCAAAGAAGCATTATCAACAGAGGCAGCACAGTATATCACGGTTCTCTTTTCGAGTTTTCTTCAGTTTCTTACCAATAACAACCATTTTGTCATCGATATGTTATTGGACATGCCACACATCCCAACAATACAGTTGCTTGGTTCCACCATGTAGTAGCTATACTTAATAGCTGTTTATAGGATCACAGGATCATTGTGTTTCTTGTACAATATGCCACAGAATTATATATTAATACAATTATAATACTATGAACTTAAAAGAATTACAGGATGTGATGAATTAAAACTGCAGACACTGTATCTACAGTGTAACCATTTGAAACATCAATACATAACTCAGTGCAGAGAATCATCATCCATCGGACTTTTCTTTTTGGTAAAAATACCTCCAATATTTGGAATCAGTTGTTTCTTCTTCTTGAGAGTAAATGATCTATCACTAGAATGAACATGGTCAACTTTTTCTGGAGAAGCAATTTTGATGTTAAGCACCTTACCAAGAGGCTGAGAATGCACAGATTTATCTTCTGTAAATGTCCTTGAAATATTATTTTTCTCATTGTTTGTAAAGTCTTGTGCAGCTGCCAAAATCACAGCCCTTTTACGTTGCTCTCGTTCTCTCCATTTTCTAAGTTCACCTTCAACTGCTCTCTTGGCTGCTTCTGCCATCTCTGCTTTATGCAACACTTGCTCTGATGCTGCTTTAGTTTCTTCAATCTCTCTATTAGCAGCTTCTAGTTTCATCAATAATTCCTGCTCAGCTGCTTTTATGGCGTCAACTTGAGCTAGGGAAGCAGCAACCTTCATATTAGCAAGTTCGTCTGCTTCCACAACCTTCCGGTTTAGGGAATCATACTCCTCTTGTGAGATGGTAATCCCACCACCAGATTCAGATGTCGAAGCACGAGCAGCTATTGTTTTCTCAGTTAATGCTTTTATCCTGCCAACAGCTATTTCCTCGGCAGCTTTGGCAGCATCAGCTTCCTTCAATGCTGCTTTGTATCTACTTTCAGCTGTATTCAAGGCTGCCTTTGCCTGTTCTGCTTCCAATTTTGCCTTTTCTGCTTCCTCTTTCATTGCTTCAGCCTCTTTTCTAGCATTCTCAGTTTCTGCAGTAAGTTGCTGAAGAGCTAGTTCAAGATCAGAAGTGGCTTCTTTTGCTTTTGTTTCAGACGTAGCAGCTACTGCCAATGTTGATCTACATTTATGAAGTTCAAAATTCAGATCTGCTGCTGCTGCTTCTGCATCTACCACTTTCTGTTTTGTTTCTGCTAATTCTTTTCTAATCTGTTCCAGCTCATTCCTTACAGAATCCATGGAAACTCTCAAGGCCAAGTCTTCTTTTATTGCCTTCTGCATGTTTTCCTTTGCCTCCCCAAGCTCTACAGAAAGTGATTCTACAGATGTGCTTCCAACAGATGTGACATTTTTTATTTCTTCAATTTCCAACTTCACCTTATTCAGTTTGTCATGAGCCTTACAAGCTGCTTCAGCAACCTTCGACTGCGATTCTTTTGCCAAAATTATCTCTTTTTGTACATTTTCCACTGCAACTACAGTGGTAGTCAGCTTTCTCTCTAGATCTTTGGCAGCATCAAGTCCTTTCCTTAGAGCCTCCAACTCCTTGCTAGTCTGTTCTACATCTGCTGCATCTTTTCGGGATTTGGCCTCCTTTTCAGTGAGAATATCGGCATGTTCTTTTGCTGCTTCAATGCAAGCCAATTTGACAAGGACAAGAGACTCATTACTTGCAGCAATCTCTTTCAAAAGCTCATCCACCCTTGTCGAATTTGTTTCAGCTTTTATCATTGCATCTTCTGCCTGCTTAGTTGCAAGTGCTTTTGCTTCCAAGGAAGCAGCAAGTTCTTGTCTCACTCGTCTCAGTTCCTGTTTAGCAGCATCCAACTCAGTTACTATCGTGATATGCTTGTCTCTTGCAGCATAAAGCTCCTCTTGCCGACCTGTATTATTGTCCTCTGACATATTGGTATTTGCAGGTTCTAGCTCCTCTGCACGCAGCATGGCTATTTTAGTGGCCTCACTGGCCTTTTCTTTTAACTCCTTGGCCACCTCCAATTTTTGAGTTAGATCTTTCACAACCCTTTGTGCCTCCTCCAGCTCAAGCAAGGTTTGAACCTTAGTAGCTTCTGCATTCTTCAACTGTTCCTTGGATTTGTCCAATTCCTTTTGCATTTGATGAAGTTCTGTTTCCTTGGCTATGCGCCTCTATGAACAGAAAACAGGAACAAGTCCAAAAAAATAAGCAAATGTACTATAAACCTATAGAATTCATACCTAGCACTTATGCAATAACATGAACATTGATAATGATAATGAATTACCTCCACAACTGGAAGTTTAAACCTTTTTCCTTCAGCTTTGTCTCCAAAGACTCCCTCTCCAAACAAGGTAACTGCAGCTTTAACTGACTCAAAAGGTGCTGTTGTATCTATTTCTCCCCACTCTGTTCTAGTTATTAGACTCTGAGAACTATTGACTACCATGCTTGTAGACATTTCTTGCTCTGTCAATAATATGCCTAGGAAATTAGAAAAATATGAACATTGAAACATATGTGCAAAAGTATTTGAACATCAACATCATATCAGCATGCATTTTATTACCAGGGCATGCAGTACAATAAAACAAATATCATAAATTCTGACATGACCAAATCCATATATATGCATATTAAATATGTACTTGGCATGCATTTAGTCTCTTGACAGTGACTAAATGAGGTAAAATTTGCTTACATGTAAAAAATCTGGAAAAACTTTCAACCGATTAAACATCAGAGCTGTCAGCTCTATGCAACTGCAATGATATGCTTTTTCATTCACAAACTCAAGTAGCTAAATTTGAAATCACAATAATTCTGAAAGTCTAATGTTATCCTTTGTTAAATAAATTAGTAACCACAAGCTCATCTCAAGAGACTACGATTAAACAAAAATGAGAAATACAGTGTGACATTTTAACTAAGAGACACTGAATATGAACATGAAAATAATGGCAGTTGACTATCACTACCAAGGCAGAAAGGAGCCAAAGCATCACATTTGTAGTGGGTGTCCTATCAGAACTGCTTCCTGCCTAGGATAAGGGCCGAAGCAAGAATAGATAAATAAGAAATTGTATTGCTTTGTGATTATAAACAAAGAAGTACACAACGCTCTAGTAATCTCATTATGCCAAAGCCAATATATATTTATATATATATATATATATCCTGTCAATTCCTAGGCTTAATAAACGTTCTGATAAGTCACAAATGGCAAACAAGTATTTTCACATCATCACATCACATGATAATACTCCCAAGAGTTAACAATTGAACTATTTGCAAGAAAAGATGTAATAAACCTCTAACACAAGAATGCAATTAATGCTAAGTCACTAGTATCTTGGAGCCACAAGAATAAAATTGAACATCTTGCTTATGAGTCACTGAACAAATGTTGTAAATGCACCACAGAAAGAAATACATGCAATTTAAATAATCTCCATATGTCTTCTTGAATGTAAGTAGAGTCTCAAACACAAAAAATTGACCAATAACAGTGCAAATCACAGTCCATACCGTAGAATTAACAAACTTTGGATGAGATAGAAAGCCAGACCTGTGCTCAAGTTATTGCCAACCAGAAATTCTAATGAAGGATAACAAAAAGATAAATTTTGCAAATGAGAGGAATCATAAGTTCGAAGTTATTGTCTTCTGATTGACAAGTGCATCTAGAAAAACCCAATGAATGATGATTGAGAACTCAGATACTGCATTTGTTTTTTTGCAAAACTTGTTTATGATATCCTCTTGTGTAGCAGAAATGGCATTAATCCCTTATGCAATATAGTATACATAATGTCAAGAATTCAAGAAAAACAATATCATAAAACTGAATGATTCTTTTGGAAAAACAAGTTGAATGTGTTTTGCCACATGAAATTATTAGTAAAACTTAAGCCAACCAAGATCATGCCATATCAAGTTAGCCAACATAAAAATGCATGTCTATGAAATAAGACAGTTGTAGAACCTCACAGATTTTTGCAATAGATTTGTCAGATATTATACCATGACCCATCCCTGTAAAGAAACTCAATAACAATTCTTTTCAATGGTATAAACTATAAGGCAGTTGTAAGCTGCTCTCAAATGGTTAAAGAGTGTTTGGGAACAGTTACAAGCTTTAGACTCATACCACTGAAATTTTGTCAAACCCTTCATACCAGAATCCAGAGATTTTATTCAGAAATTTAAGGATGCCTAATTATTTAGTTGGCAAAAAGGTTAACAAGTACAAACAACTCAAATTAACAAATAATAAGAAAATGCTTGAAGTTATATGCAGTAACACAAGTCAAGGAAATACATTAGGTAAATGTAAAACAGAAATAGTTTCTAATGGTTTTATCTTAGCAACAAATTTTATCTCCATAAGAATGGAAAAGGTTGAATTAAATCCAAGCCTTTAAACTTAGATTCTCTATATATTCTCAAGGGAAGGAAAACATCAAAACGGCAGACTTTACTCAAATATTAAAGCAAGATAATACTCTCCATAGTTCCAATGGTATGCTGGATGCACCCAACATGATAAGACTTAAAAAAAACATCAAGTGAAACACGAGAGCATACTGACATACTGTGATAGTTGGTATATTCATGTTGCATAGAGTCATAAAGTCAAAGGTTATGAGAAACATAACATTAGCATGTACAAATACCACTCTTTCCAAACATATCTAAAAATTGCAGTCCAAGTATTATAAAAATCAACAAGGATCTCCAATGTTAACACAAAAAGTAATACTTTTCACATAGAATTATAGGAAATGTTCCATCATTTAGTGTTATAATATTTCCTTGGTAATGCCAATAGTGGTTGGCTTGTAGCACTCAAAAAAAATCACCGCAAAAGCAGCTATCATGCCTCCTGGCTCGCATTAATGATCTTCGGGGCCAGCTCTGAGGTCCACAATTCTTTTCAAAGATTGATTTCAAGTCAGATTATTATCATGTTCTAGTCAACTTAGAAAATATGAAATATCTAGAAGATTGCATTCAAGACAAAGGAAGGCCTGTATAAGTGTTTGGTAAAACTTTTTGGTCTGACTAGCACCACTGTGACCTTCACATGGGCCATCTTGCAACCCTTCACCAACACATCCATCATTGTCTACATAGATGGTATCCTCATCTACAACAAGATTTGAGAAGAGCTTGTTGCACAAGTTTAGAAGGTTCCTTTCGTGTTATTTAGGTTTACTATTCCGGCTATATCATTGACCATGAAGGAATTCACATGGATCTCAAAAAGATAAAGATCATCCAAGATTAGCCAATTCCTTGCAGCAATACTTTCTCAGATTTGCAAATTCTTATCAGCAGTTCATATTGGGATGCTCTCATCTATCCACTATTGAATCAAATCACGTGACCTAAGTCAGCATACCTCCACAGCATCAAGCATTTAAAAAACTCAAATCCAGACAGCAATCAACCTGTCTAAAAGGAGTCCAATGCATCACTTGGTGCAATGCTCACCCAGCATTGATATTCTATTACATGTTCTAAAATATTCAAAGATACTATGCAAAATTACTTTATCTACAAGAAGGAGCTCTTCCAAGTCATGAAGCAATTGCAACACTATCCTTAGCTAGTGAGGCCATTCACTCTTGTCACAAGTCCCTTCAATTTCTTTGTACACAAAGAAGGAGAACACAAAGCACATGAAGTGGATGAAATACTAGAACAATTCCAACCAGTCACCAAACACAAGGGAGACGACAATAACAAAGCAACTGACTGCTTGAGCCAACTTCCAGTCACCTCATGCCCCACTGTACTTGACACTCAAGGCCACAATGATGTGATTGTAACACCAATTTTTTGGAATTATTACTATCATTAATTGTATGACAAGTAATTGTAAGGGATGCTATTAAGATTGGTTATTGAATTATTAATAGACTAATTAATTTGATTATGGTTAATCAGATAACAATTAGTAAGTTCAATAACTTCTAATTATAATTACTCTTAAAGTTATTATTATATGTTTTGAGTTGACAATAACAACTCTTGGTTGTGAAAGTAGCATGCAAATGACTTTTTCTCACTTTGGCGAAGACCTAAGAAGGTTATCATAGAGGAGAGGGAAGTAGATCAAGGTGGACAACTTTGAGAAGAAAGAGAACCTCACAGGTTCAATATGCATTGTTGACAATAGTGTTCTGGTTGTCTGAGTGTCATTTTTGACATTTTGTCACTTCACAAGATTTGTGTGTGTGAACTTGTATGCTATCGCATTTTACATTTTGATCTTCTTGAGATGCTTAAGTTCGGACTGTGTCACCTTTGTTTAGTAAATGCATTTCAATAAAAAGATGCTTCTACTAGAGTTGCATGAGTAGCACTAGAGTCTTTTGTCATAATACTAAGTTCTAACAAAGCTCTAGCTTTGATTGACTATAACTGATTTGTTAGTCCATGGTTTGTATTTGTAGACCTTATTAAATTGTACCAGTGTAACAACCTGTTTCTTAATACACAAGTAAACTCAAGAATTTACTAAAAGGTAAATAAACTTAGTAAAAATGAGAGGGAATTTTTTTTTAAAACATTTGTATAAGCACAAGAATAAAGTATAATTTTTCCAGATAAAATTCAAACTTGAATTCACATGTAAACATATCTAGAATCAAGATAATTCCTTACAACATTCATTCATATCACATAAGATACACTTAGCATAAAGAATAGTTTTACCTCATAAGTTTTGACCGTCGTAAGCCAGAACTTGGAGTTCACTGCATCAGGAATGTTGATCTCTAACTTCACAAGCCTCAGAGAGTCTATTGCTATAGAGGGAGAGCATCATCCGAGTGCTTTTCCTCCAACCACGGACTCATGTGGTCCCCCGCGCACTTCCTATCTAGAAGTGACCCGGCCCTTCTCGAAGAGTATAGATATAAGGAATTGTCAAGTTTCTTCATCTGAATCCTAGGTATGTGTCCTACAAAACTCAATCGACCATACAACTCTAGATCCCTTCTAGCTAAGTATGATCATTCTGATTGGTCATGTCATCTAGACACACACCTCTGACTCGTCTTGGAATTGTCTCATCCTATAGTTTACTTACTATATTTGGTACACTAGACACAAACTAGTCTATAAAGAAATTCCATTCCAGCCAATCTGACTTAGAACTAATCCTTAATCCAGGATGCTCAATCAATATAAAGATTTAAGGATTTCAACCCTTTTTAAAAGTCCCTTATTGCATCCTTGCAATACCTAGGGTTTATGACTTCCTGTCATTTTACTCCCAAGATTCAATACTCAACATCTTGATGGGTTAAAACGAGTTTCGAAATTATCATAGAATCTCTTAAGGTATTATAAAGACTTCTAGTCTTGTTCTATGGTTTTCTCGACCTTTCACAATCAATCGGTATAAATATGTACAATGTCATGTCCGACATAAGAGTTAAAGACTTCCTATATCCTCCTTGTTTCAATTCTAGGGTTTAACTTCTTTAACCCAATACGTGGAAGTATCAAACATTTTTGTTTTTTTCCAAATGCAACAATTCATAAGAGCAAAATACTTCTAGTCTTTCTTCAACCACTTGGCATTGTTTGAGTTCACATTTTATGTACATGAATAGACATAGTATTCAAGGTGAAATATTTCGAGCCCAATTTTTTCGTTTTTTGAATTATCAGATTACAACATTACAATCAAGTACCCGTTAAGGTTAGAGGGTAAACCAAAACGTACGAAAGCAACTCTAACCAAGAATGGCGCCGATGATGGCGAGCATATGGTCAAAGGATCTTCTACCCTAAATGCAGGAAGGGAACTCAACGCCAAGTATGTGCTACCCAATCAAGATGGAGTGAGGGGCGACCATATGACGGAGTGTTACAGAAAACTATGCTTGAAAAGAAATGCGGAAAGCTGGAAATACTCAACACCCAGAATGGGAAAGTAGCTACCATAGGGCGGAGGTGAATTAAATACAATATCAAATGCTGAAAGAAAGAAGAGCATTACAATTTGATAAGCAAGAATCTAAATGGCTGTCAGTACTACTGCCAGCGTACAGTTTGAAAGATAATAACTTGCTCAATACAAATCAGCATATGAGTAGTGTGCAACAATATTAGTAAATCCCTTTGCTGAGAAATGAAACTTAAACGGAAATGTTATTAAACAGATCCAACCTTGTTCCAAGCTTGGCCAATCCTCAATGAAGTCTCCACAACGCTTTGAAGAATTCTCGCCACCATCCGATGAAGCAATTGGCAGATTTCTCCACACTGTATATCAGACCTGCAACTTTCGATGAATAACCAGCAACATATAGACCTCTTCAATTCCCCGGAACTCCCTTAATACTTACTCAAATAACATGATACTGAATGCAAATCACAAGTATGATGGAGGCGCTCAAACTAATATCAAAGAACAGACCCTAAATGCAAATATTATTTAATGCACGAATTTCAAGAGAGCTGAAAAGTACGGCTCAACTAGAAAGGGCGATTTCTCTATTAAAAATCAGATTCTCTTCTAAAAAATCTATAAACTTGCATACATGGGCACCCAGCCAAGAAGGGAAGAATGAAACAATACCCACAATGAATTTTTGTGTCTTTTTGGATTTATGAGTGAAACATCAAATCTGCTAAAGCAAGAATGCATAAACCAGAAACCTATAATATGCAACAGCTGAACCTACTTAGACAAATGCTGATTACAAAGCACTAATTCCAATGAATTCACAACTAGACTAAAATCACCACTAGTCGTTGTCTTACAAACGAGAAGCGATGCCCGAGCTAGGAGGCCTTCATTCCTCGAAGCAAACCCAGAGCCTATCCGGCAACATAACAGTACTGTAGTCCAAAGATCCCAAATGAAGCTCAAAGTCCACCTTTTATAATTTCCTGTTGATTTCACGAAACCCTAAAATCCACTTCAGAGTCAAAACCCTAACCCTTTCTCAAGGATGGCGTACTTTTCCTTCAAGGCTCAATATTGATATTTTAAATAAATGCCATACTTTGATAAATGCGCCCTTCATAAGCTTGCTTTGACTTTGGTAATAATTAAAATAATCTTTAATGAGGGCACCACCCTCAAAAGACCACTTTTTAAAACAATGTGAAGTCAGTAGACTAGGCCAAGGGGTCAACGTAAAAATATAATATTAAAACGTGACCTTTAATTAAATATATCAACTTATCTCTCCAATTATGCCCTGAAGCCAATAATGACCAAGTCAACTGACCAAACTGCAGCAGGAAGTCAACCAAGCTGAACCCAACTAAAAAGCTGCCAAAAATAGAATTTACTAAAAATAGTAAATTCCAAAAAATGCTCTGAATGCCGAGATGAACATACCACTGCGAAGCTCTCTGAAAACCCAGAAAGAATCCGCCAATGAATCCACCAGCTCTGAGTAATGACCTCCTCAAAAATAGGAAACCCTAATTTTATCTTCCGACTAGCCTTCGGGTTTCCAGAAAAAGGCCAACGGTCACTGGAAATATCAAGTTTGAGAAGGGGGCATTACACAAGGTATACCCTCACCAATATATTATCTAAAGAATACTATTATTTCATATCAATAGTCTTGATCTAAGCCAGTATTTCAACCCTTAAAAGGTTTGATTTATAAAAGAGAATAATCTTCTTTCGACCCTTTGGTCTACTCGAAACAACTAACTTTCTACATAAGTTAGGTTTTGAAACCACTTATCTATATATATATTTAACATTCTAATATATGTATATATCGCATAACCTTCACCACTCAAAATAGTTTACCACTTTCTTGTGTGATTGAGATATGAATCTCACAATATGTCCAATCCTGGATTAATCACTCCAGTGTTGCCCAACCTGAGGTTAACTTTGTCTTTTGAGCACTAGCAATACAATAAATTCAATAAAGGCTACAAGATCTATATCCTTGCAATGTGTAGATTTCTCCTCTCGAGAATTATGACATAAGCAATAAATGCTATCAAAGGCTATCTAGGGTTCCACATTCTTGGGACACCTATTTCCCTAAATATGTATTACAAAACAATTTACAAGAGGAATTATATTTCCTACAAAGAAATCTTTATCTATGCGGGCCTAGTTCATTACCCACAAGGAACTAAGGTTGATATTTGCTCAACATGGTTCAGTGGTAATTTTAATGATGTATACATTCCATTCCCACATTACACATCTATAACATCTGGGGTCTAGGCTATTGCCTCTAATCCAATCCCTAGAAGGGTTTCAATTCCTCATCGATTTTCAGATTTCAAGCAATATGGATGACATTATGCCATCATCAGGACATACAAACCGTCATAGAGGAGATTTTGGCATTATGTCATACGAGCTTGGTCGAAGTAATATTTAATCCAATAGGGGTTACTCCCTCATACTCAAGTATTCAAATTCCAAATCTCATAAGAAAATTATGGTTGGGTGATATACATATATTATCGCCTAGGTGATTCTTTGACCTTCTTGATCATATTATAGTGTATAGGAAACATAAACTAACCCCATGTTAATTTGTATATCCCATTAAAGAATATCTTTCATCCTATGGGTTTAGTCTATCTTGACTCATAAAGAGGTCTAGCTTAAGTATTCTCAAATAAATATAACTCTTTCGACATGAAGTCGAGAACGAAATACAAAGATCAACTAATATTTAATGATCTGGTTAAGCATTCTAATCGTGGTCTTTGTGCTCTTCTACCAAGTCATAAGGTCACAACAATCTAATCTTAGGCTTGAATATTAATTAGGGAAATTGTGGTTCCAATTTCGCTCAAGGATGATTTCTTAAATTTACAATTCTATTTCCAATTATTCTCATTCCACTGTAACTATCCCACTAGAGGGCAGAGAGACAATTTCTTTAAATTAAATGAAGAAAAACTGACTCCGAGTTTAAAATGACATACTTCATCTTTACTCCGCTATTTCAAGAAAAAGAGAGTGTTAAAAAGTACGACCTGCTCAAACTTCGACTGCACTATCCGAAACGTTGTACCATCTTTTGGTTCGCTTTAGTGCAAGTGATTGATGGAATAGAACAAAGCTCTTTAGAATGCCAGCATAAGGAGGAATCCGCATTCCTCTATAAAGACAATGAGCCACCATAACATGCACAATATTCTCATGCACAAGGCGAAGCATGGAAACACTCTATTGATTTCAACCGCAAGTCCTGAGGTGTGGTGGACTCCAAGTGCAATCACTGTCCATGCACATTTGGCTCAGTTTTCCATTGAATGGCGTTGAAGGTAGTAAGGTCCACATATTTTCTACTGGGAGTGGTGTTGGAAAATTATGTTGCAGAAAAGAACAACCTGTCACTAGGAGACGCTATCCTCTTCTCACTGCCTGTCATGCCGTCCGATCTATTCTCCTTTCTTCACACTCATGGTGTCCACTCCCCAATTATGTCCTTGACCACATATCCTGTTGTTCAACGATAACATCATAATTTCCTTCCCCCCCCCCGACTTGTTCCCATAACGGTTTCTTTAATTATTCAAAACCCAACCATTCAAAAGTAGTTAAAATAACTACCCCCTCCCACGGATTCTATACTCAAGGTTTATGAGCAACAGAAAATGCCCTCTAAGCCATGGGTCTCTCAAGAAAATTAGGCTGCGAATGCTCTTAGATGAGCATGCATGGTTTGAGTGGAATTTCCACCCCCTCACAATGACTCTCTCCCTCTCTCTTAAGCATTACTATTCTTGTCGATAAGAAAGGATGATTCATTGCTAAAAGAGGTCGTTAATAACTAATCGCACTAACAACTTTGCTCCAACTTCCCAAAGTTTACATAAAATAATAGTTTATGCTCTTAACTATTAATCAATAGGTTTAATCATAGAAGCATAAATCGGCAAAAAATCGGCTAAATCGCAATTTTGAAAAAATCTGGGAGGTTGCCGATTTTTTGCCTGAAAAAATCCCGATTTTTTCGGCAGTCAACGTAGGTCAAAAAATCGTTGAAAATCGGCAAAAAATCGGGCTTTTTCGACCAAAAAATCGGCAAAAAATCGTGAAAAAATCGCGTGTAAAAAAAAACCCTAAAAAAAGACGCGTTTTTGCTTTTTTATATGACGTTTTCTCCTTTTTAAAGCGTGAGTGAGAGTTTCTGATGTCCGCGAAAACATCTGAAGGCGGCTGAAGGTTTTCCAAGTTCGAATCAACTCAAAAGACCCGATTTTTCATTGACGCGAATTTCTGAACCAGTTTTCTTCTGTTCGTTTTTTTGGGCGCGTTTTGCTTGTTTCTCAACATAAAATCTGAGGTAGGTCGCCATTCCCAGTTTTTATTAATTTTTTGATATGTAAAAAAACGCCATTGCCATTTTTAATTAAAATAAAATAAAAATAAGAGCATTGTTTAGTAATTTGAGAAATTGGAATATAAGTAGTTAATAACTTAATACATTATTACAAATATATACAGTCTTCCCCATTAGATTGTGATTTTATTTTTAATTAAACTGTGAAAAATATAATATAATTATATTACTTAAATGTTATAGTCTAGAAACAAATCTTTTCAAGTGATTTTATTTATTATTAATTTAAAACAACTAAATCAAAAGATTAAAAATAAATAAAAACATGGTTGTGTTCATTACAAGTTATAATTCAGCAAGTCTTCTTGATCTCTTTATCTCAAACTGTATAAAATAAGTTTTAAATTTCTTAATAGTGCAGTGGGTATGGTGAGGCTTGATTAGGGTGATTAAATTTTAAATATTATATATTGAATCAATTTGGAATAAACGTTATTCCTTTCAAATTCTAGTTATGGAGCATTTAGATACTCTCATCTAATCAATTTAACTTAATTACTCTTAGTCTCATCCAAAAATTGTTAAATATAATCCTAATTCTTGGGCAGTTTTTGTTATTGTTTGACTTTGTTTGTAGTTTGTTAGAGCTTAGTTTTCATATCAGTTTTCTGTTTTTGATAGTTACAAACTTACAGCAGAGATGTAACTGTCTGCCTCTGCCTTATTTTGTAATCGCTGTCTTTGTTTGTTTTAATATAATTTTCTGGAAGTGTCTTCTTTTTCTTGCTATCAATCATGGCCTGACAGTGGTATCAGAACCTAGGCTTTTATATATTTTCCCAATCAATTTTCAATTCAAAATTTGTATTTTCATACAAGAAGAAAATGTAAAAAATGTCTGTCTTCTCTCCTAACTGTCCACAAAGTAGATTGAATAAAAAATGTTTATTGCAGATTTGATCATAATGCCACGCCAAAAAGACTTTGCATGGTCACATTGTACTTCAGTCTCGGGTACAACGAAGGTTAAATGCAACTGGTGTAAAACTGATATCAATGGGGGCATTTATCGTTTCAAATGGCACTTGGCAAAAGAGCCAGGGAATAACAGCAATCCTTGTCCTGGATGCCCTGCAGATGTCACACACCAGGCACTACTGGCTCTTCATGCGATTCCTGAGAACAAGGCAAAAAAGGCAAGAACCGGGGTTGAAATAGGTTCTAATTCTACAAATAGTAGAGGGAATCAAGGTCAGGATGATGATGCAAGTGAGTTTTTGAGGGAATCAGGGTCAACACCTCCTTCTACAGCGCGTGGCCCAAACACAGGTGGAGGAAACATTAATGCTTTCTTTGCACCTCGTACTACACCAGGAGCACAAACCACTTTGGAGAGTACAGGATGGAGGAAGAATGTCCATGAACAAGCAAGGAAGGCGATTGGAAACTTTTGGTACTACTCTAGCTTGCCATTTCATGTTGCTAGATCGCCATATTGGCAAGGTATGGTGGATGCTATTGCAGGTGCGGGTCCTGGGTTCAAAGCCCCATCTTACGAGAGCTTGAGGGTTGGTATGCTCAATGATGCAGTACGAGATGTTAAAGATGTTGTTACAGAGCATAAAATAGAGTGGGAAAAGACTGGTTGCACCATAATGTCAGATGGATGGACAGATAGAAGGAATCGAACCCTCATCAACTTCCTTGTCTCTTGTGAGATTGGCACTATATTTTTGAAATCCCTGGATGCATCCGATACTATCAAATCTGCAGCTGCATTGTTTCAGATGTATGATCTTGTGGTAATAGAAGTTGGGCCACAAAATGTGGTTCAATTTATTACAGACAATGCTGCAGCTTGTGTAGCCGCTGGTAGACTCTTGACAGACAAATACCCGTCTATATTTTTTACCCCATGCGCAGCACATTGCCTTGCTCTAACCCTTGAGGACATTGGAAAACTTGAATGGGTTAAGGATGTATTGCAAAAGGCCCGCAAGGTTACAAAATTCATTTATAATCACACGAGGGTTTTATGCATGATGCGTACTTTCACAGAAGGCAAGGAGCTAGTTCGCCCAGGGGTGACAAGATTTGCAACACATTTCCTTGCACTACAGACTCTATGCCAACAAAAAATGAATTTGAAACGAATGTTTGTTTCAAATGAGTGGGAGTCGTCTGCCTTCGCAAATCTAGTAGAAGGCATAGCAGTGGCAGGCTATATGTACTCTTCTAGTTTTTGGGATGCAGCTGAACGAGTTGTAGAGTTTTCAGAGCCTCTAGTAAAAGTCTTAAGACTAGTGGATGGGGATAAATCCCCCATGGGTTATTTGTATGAGGCCATGGATAGGGCCAAGGAGGTGATGAGGGGTAGGATGCAAAATGACAGGGACACTTATATGCCGTTATGGGACATAATTGATAGAAGATGGGATCAGCAGATGCATTCTCCTCTCCATGCTGCAGGATATTATCTTAATCCAAGTTTGTTCTATGACTCTTCATTTAGAAATGATGATGGTGAGGTAACACAGGGCTTGTTCATGTGCATGGAAAAAATGCTTTCTAGAGAACAATTAAAGGGAGCTATGGGAGAGTTAGCAACGTACAAGCAAGCAAGGGGTTTTCTCTCATCTATAGCCGCCATCGAAGGCAGAAATACCTTGCTACCAGGTAGATTCTATAAACCTGTGATAGTCTCTATTTTGTGGACACGATGATTATTTTAAGATATTCTTACATGATATCATCTCCATGTAATGTGTTTTTGCAGCACAATGGTGGGATTATTTTGGTCATGAAACCAAAAACCTTAGATGGATGGCGAGACGCATTTTGAGCCAGCCATGTAGTTCATCTGCTTGTGAGCGTAATTGGAGTGTTTTTGAACACATACACTCCAAGAAACGCAACCGGCTAACACAACAACGAATGAGCGACTTGGTGTTTGTTCACCACAACCTCCGCTTGAAGCTGAAGAAAGCTCAAGGTTAGACTTTCAATATACTTGTAGTTAGTTGAAATTGTATTCATTATCTTTTTCACTTGTAAGGCCAAGACTAATTCCTACATGGGCTGCAACAGGTACTGTTGAGGATGATGACCCAATTGACCTTGATGAGATTGATCCAGATAATGAATGGATTGCTGCTGACGAAGATTCAGATTCTATTGCACCTCAGGATTTCGATATACTAGAGGAGGCTGGACTGCCTGGTCAAATATATGAGGATTTGGTTAGAAGCACTGCAGTAGGAGCTTCATCATCAAGGCCTGCTACCCTCTAGCGTTGTTGTCATTGGCTACATTTTTTTTTTGTCACTTTGTACTTAGATTAGAGGTTGATTTTGTACAAAGTTACACACTATTGTAATTGACATTTTGTCATATGTCAACATCTACTTTTATTTATGAGAACTGAGGAGTATATTTTGTGCAATGCAATGTAATCAGCGATATGAATATATACAAAAAATATCTATTTTCTATTTAAAATCTCTGTTTTATTTGCTCTCTATATCTCTATGCTATGGAAATGACCTTGAGTTTTTAGAAAACATAGGTTTTGTCTATTTTTCTACATTCCTTTACATTTTTTTTCAAATCCGATTTTTTCCCCATTTTTTCACGATTTTTCAAAAAATCCTGATTTTTTGGTTTGCTGATTTTTTCCCCAAACGATTTATGCTGCTATGGGTTTAATAATATGGTGACATAAGCTTATGATCAATGCGAGATTGGGTCAAGATATTCTTCCCCGACTCAACTTAGTTCACCAGTTTGCACCTACACAAGACTTAAGATGGCTTGAAACTATTATTTTCCTTATATCTATTCCCTTCTCTCCGATGATGCTCTCCCTCCTTTTCTCGGAGGGCGGAAAACTGTTCCCTGAATGTGACTTGCATTCACCAACTCAAGATTAGTGTATTATTAATCATTTCATAATCCTTATATGAGATCATCACACCTTGACAAATTTTGAACACATGTCAATTTTAGTCAAATAAACATAACTCATGAAAACACTAATTTTTCCAGACATATTTCCAAACATCTAATCATTGAATCATGCGTAATCATCTACTAATTACTTCAAAAGTAAAAAGTAAAACAGAGTTAAAGTTAGGGATGTAACAACCAGGGCATTGATTTGACCATAGCAGAAAAAAAAATTTGGGGAAAAAATTGGCAAACCAAAAGTACAAGATTTTTTGAAAAAATCGGGAAAAAAAATGTAAAAAATTGTAGAACAATAGATAAAAACTATTTTTTTTGAAATTGAAAGGCATTTCCATAGCATAGAGATATAGAGAGCAAATAAAATAAAGAGTTTAACTAATGAATTGTAGATAATAGATTTTTGTAGTTTATATTCATATCACTGATTACATTGCATTGCACATCTTTCAAATTCAAAGCATTACTTCACATTGCATAACTAATAACTAGATGTTGATAGATGACAAAATTTCAATTTCAATATAGTTTTTTACAAAGTCAACCTAAGCAGTTATGCAATTACTTCACATTGCATAACTAATAACTAGGAGCAGCTGCCAATTGCATTTGCTTGTCATGGCATTCCATGAGACCACATTTCTTTGAGCCATTTATTCAAACAGTTCACTGCCTTGTCTAGGCTACCACATTTTTCATACATGTCTACCAAAGCATTTTATCAAACAGTTCACTGCCATGCTGCTATGGCTAAAAGCCTAAAACAGGGCTTTCAAACAAGCTATGGATGTTTGGAAAAAATCTATCAAAGCATAATAGTAAGCAATAGCATAATAGACAAGGCAGTGAACTGTTTGAAAAAATGCCTCAAAGAAATGTGGTCTTATGGTGATGGAATGCCATGACAATCCATTTTTTCAAACAGTTCACTGCCTTGTCTATGCTACCACATTTTTCATACATGTCTACCAAAGCATTTTATCAAACAGTTCAGTGCCTTGCTGCTAAGACTAAAAGCCTAAAACAGGTTTGTTCGAACAAGCTATGGATGCTTGGAAAAAATCTATCAAAGCATAATAGTAAGCAATAGCATAGATAAGGCAGTGAACTGTTTGAAAAGATGCCTCTAAGAAATGTGGTCTCATGGTGATGGAACTGTTGGAAATTAGTGTTCAGATAGGTGTTAGAAATTAGAGTTTATGTGAGTATTTAAATTAGTGTTATGAATAAGTGTCGTAATATTAAGTTGTTGAGAAACAAATTAATATTATTATTAGTCACGTTGTTTGTTTGAGTTGTTAAAAACAACTCAATATTAATAGGGAGGTTGTTTGGGTTGTTTCCCATAAAATAGGATGTGAGAAATCCTATAAATATGTAATGTATTTGAATGAAAAGATAGAGAAGAAGCTCGTATTAGTTTGTTTTTATTTCTATTCATCTCTATCCCATATTTTCTTAATAGGAATGCCATGACAATCCATAGCAATTTGCATAATAGTAAGCAATAACATAGACAAGGCAGTGAACTGCATGTCATGGCATTCCATCACCATGAGACCACATTTCTTTGAGGCATTTTTTCAAACAGTTCACTGCCTTGTCTATGCTACCACATTTTTCATACATGTCTACCAAAGCATTTTATCAAACAATTCACTGCTTTGCTGCTATCGCTAAAAGCCTAAAACAGGTGCTTTCGAACAAGCTATGGATGATTGGAAAAAATCTATCAAAGCATAATAGTAAGCAACAAGCTATGGTCTCATGGTTTTTTTTTCGCACGAAAAATCAGCATGATTTTATTTGCATTTTTTTGCAGGTTTTAAATGCATTTTTTGGTGATTTTGCAGTTTGAAACGGGAAAAAAGCATTGACCAAAAGGTCAACGATTTTTTGAAAAAATTATCCAGCCTGTCGATTTTTTAAAAATCACGATTAATCGGGATTTTTTGCAGATTTATGCTTCTATGGATTTGACAGTCTGAAGTTCATTTTATTACTTTGGATTTAATACATTGGTGTATACTGTATTTGGTCTTCACATGGATGTGACTACATTTATAAGCCATGATGACCTTATTGTGGCTTCTTTTTTAAGTCAAACAAGATTGACATTATGGTTAACCTAATAGTCAACAATTGATGATTATAATTGTGACTAGGATTAAAACTCACTATTGGTGACTCTGATTTGTACACTAGAACATAAGCCCGCACACTAGCCTCAATCACTTGCCCTATAGTACACAACTCTATGCACAGCTCCTTGCTCCATGCACAAGTTGCACAATGCTTGGAACCATGTCATATAGCCAGGCAAAACTCCTCACTCCATGAACCATTCACGCAACACTAGGAACCATGCCACGCAACTTCAAAAACATTGTACCACTCTTGCACAGCCCTTTGCATCATGTGTCATTCATACAATTCCAAGGATCATTCCGCATAACTACACAAACAACTATGTCTGAGTTCTATGCCACATCTACATCTATGCACACAAGGCACCTAGTCCAAAACACAACACAAAACCCTACATAACCTTTCAAAACATTGTGCAACATCTAAATCCATGCAATCAACCATTTGGCACAACTTCTGGAGTCAATTCATGACAAGACACTTGTCAACATGGTGAGCAACCGAAAACCAACTCATCAAGAGATGAGGAGTCACACATCAGTTAACAAGCAAACATAGGCAGAAAATGCATAGCCATACATCTCTCAAGAAAGGGATTGTTAACAAATCTAGAGCTCACTTCAAGCATCATTATAGCCTTTAGTTCATTGATTGTGGAATCTTAGTAGTTGTTTAAAGATGTATTAGAGGTTTGTAAAGATGATGAAGGAGAGATTGTCAAAAAGGAAAGGGCGCAAAGCTGGAAAACGCTATTGTTTCCCGGGTCCCCTATCAAATTTTCTTGATAATTTGTAACTACTTGGCCATCAACTAAGTTTTGTGTTATTGTTAGCAAGAACATTGAGGAAGTATCAAGTGGAGTTGGGTTCAATTATCAATCTTAACGGCCTCAACAACAATCAAGCATGCTGAATCCCTCTTTATGCTTATTTTGGTTGTTAGAAATTGATATGTTTGAAGCTAAGGGTTTTCCTTTTAATCTTGAATAAGGTATTTGTTGGCGTAAAAACTAACACCTCTGGAGTGCAGGTTTGTACGAACAGCTATGCACACTGCGTAATGAGTGCTCTTCAAATTAGGAGGGGAAGCTCCCTTGTAGTGCTGGAATGCGTGGAAAAGAAAAGTAATCTAAGTCCTATCTTTTTGTTCTCAGCTGGAAGAGGCACAAGGTTAAGAAAACCAAGAACGTTGCAGCTAAGGATTTTCTGGTTTCGCAGATCATTAACTACAACTAAGCTAACTACTTTAAATCTATCCAGTTTCCTCAAGAAAACAAGCATGAGGAAATGGAGCAGGGATGATTATCTGACGATAAGCTGGTGGACTCACAACGTGAAGGCAAGGTGGCACAACTATTTGCTTGTCTAAATAGGCTTATTGGAAACAACAATACACGATAAACTAAGTACAGATTCTCAACTTGAAGGCAAGGTGGCACATCTATTGGCTCAATCTGAATAAGTTTATTATTCACACACATCATACGATAACCAAGAACAGATTCTCAACTTGAAGGCAAGGTGGCACATCTATCAGCTCAATCTGAACGAGTTTATTGAACACATAACATGAAGGATAGCCAACTAGGATAATAAATTGCATTGGCGAGACACGCATACAATCTACGATCAACTAGCCATTATATCTAACTAAGGCAAGCATTCACCATAATAATTGCATGAAACCCGATGTGGCATAACAATTCATCACAATAGTAAATACTCATGAACAAATACAAAATGAGCAATATTGAGGGCAAGGTAGGCACAGCATATATTTCTCTCTGTGCAAAGTTCGTGAGCGATACAAAATAGCAATACTACAGGCAAGGTGGGCACGGCATGTATGCTATCGCATAAAGTTATGTACAAATGAGCAAAAGCTCTTATTTATAGACATCGAAGGTGTAGGAACCCTAAAATCACCTTGGAGTCAACTATGAGTCTTGCAATGCATGCAAGATTTATTGCTAAACCCTAATAAAGGAAACTATCAGTTAACTGGAAAACTACCATCAGTTAACCGAAACATCTAATCTAAAAATGGACAATTGTGCAAGCATGCACGTCCTTATTGAAAGCAAGTTAACTGGAACACTACCATTAGTTAACGGAAAACCCTAAATGAAACTCCAAGTAAATAAAACTGATCTCAGAATAGATATGCATGAGATGAGACAGCGAGTTAACTTGAGAAGGTAACGTCAAGTTTAACTCCTGTGTATAACGTCTATTTTGAGAGGTGGGAACTGAAGTCTACTGGCCGTGATCTCGAGCAACCAATCCCTCAACGAGATTGTTAACTGCATCACTATCTGGATGTCAGCAACTTGAGCAATCTTGGCAATCTTTGCACATTCAAACTAGCATTTCACTGACTGGTAACTTTGGCGGCTCCGTAACTGAAGTGATGGCCACTATTTCTTCTACAGCTTGATGTTTCTGACGCGTTTCCTTAATGAAACTGCGAGATTTGACTGCGCACACTCTGGTTGTGAGACATGAAAACGAACTTGTTGCACATGCAAAATTCCAACAGTTTCAACCCTCTAAACCGGCCTTGGAAGACTATCGGCCATACGAGGCATGCAACCATATGGATTTGAGTAACTACACCTATCAACCTTCTGAAAGCACTTGATACAAATCGGTCTCAGCTTTTCTGATGAAATCGTGAATTACGACCGATTTGGTCTTGAATTCAGTTTGCGTGTACTGTACTCTGAAAAACTCGCCTGTTGACTGTGAACATGGCTATGTTCTGACAACTTTTCTGGAAAACAAAAAATACCCTACTAAAGCTAAAAATAGCCTATCGGAGAGCAATTTTCACGGAAAAATCTGAGATATCGGTTTTGTCCAGAAAAAGATTCTAAGACAACCCAAAATGTCAAATATGTGAAATTTGACTTCTACTCGACCATGCAAAGAGTTTTCAGTTAAGAAAATTAGAAACTCGAGAACGAATGTTCTAAAGTTAAAAATTCCTGAAAAATCAAACACATGATTTTAATTCGAGGAAGCTACACTGAAATGATCCAGATGATCAAACTTATCAAATTTGCCAACTTCAGGAACATGCGAATTGGATTTTGAGAGAAATTTGAGAAACGAGGAAAAAGACGTTTTTAATAAGCTCTTTCTTCTATGAAAATCGCCCCTCTTCTTCAAATTTGTTGATGAATGTGAACTAAAACCTACAAAAAGAATGATTTAAGGAAATCGCCCTTGATTGCTGATGATGAATTCACCTTTGCCTTGAGAATTTGCCTTTGCTCTGAAGAAATACGAACTTTCTTGAAGCTGAATGATTGTTTAATAATGGCGCCATGCTTAAATAAAGAGAAAATTCGCACCATATTGTTCACTGCAAGATTTAAAACCTTAACCAAAATAGAAGGCTTCTGATTGGACCCCCTCCAGTTACATTGATACTGACTCGAAGTCCCGAAATAAATAATAATAAAATAATATTTATCATGCAATTTGAAATCCCAGCACAAAGAGGGCGCCAACTCTTAGAAAATTGCCATTTTATGCTAAAAATGCAAGAATAAATATTAAATATTATTTAACTTCAGTTGACAAACCGAATGAAGCTTTAGGATTCACCGGCGAACCTCACTGATTTCAAAAAGTCTTTATTTGACCTCATAGGAATCCATTTGCTCAAGATATTACACTTTTTATTAACTTCCTACTTTGTAGCTGACTACAAAGTTACGACTGGCCATCTTCGACACTGATTTCTGAGTGACCGAGTGATGCTGAGACTGAACTAGTGTATTCATCGCGAAGCCTGCATAGCAAGGAAGAAACGTCTGCTGGGAATCATCACTGCAAAATCCATCATTTAACACCTCAAAAAATTAGGCGCCCTTGATTAAATTCATTTACAGGTGCCAAACTTAACCATTTTCCTAAACTGTCGTCTAACACTTCAAACAGCTGCTGACGGCGAACGGTGAACCCTGCTGACAAGCAACCGAGCTCACTGCATGACTAGAAGCATTCCGCATCCAACGAATATACGCAAGGCATCTGAAAAGTGCATTAAGGGCCTGAAAAGTAAAAGCACCCCTGAGCTACAGTTGCACTGACACCATTTTGACCAAAGTTGAACTTTCATCCAAGTACCCTACTTTGTTCTCCGATACCGAGAGCTAGAATGACCCGATTCGTGCGCCGACTGTCTCTCTGCATAGCTAGGAGCATTGAGAAGAGATATCTCTAGAGATGACGAAGCGAGAAAACTGCTTCTAAGACCTCAAAAATACAAGTGCGTTTTTTATTTAAAATATACGCTCCATACTTAGCCATTTTCCGGATGTCTTCACTTTTCAGCATTTTACAAAGACCTTGCATGTACGAGCGTTTGCCAAATCCCGAAGGCTGACGGCTAGGCTCGTTGGATAGCTGGAGTAGTTGTGCACAAGTCTCATTAAGACTTCAAACGTCAATAACCTCATCTGACAGGCCTAAAGGCTAGGCGCCCCTGGCCTATAGAAATACAATGAAAATTTTATGCCAGTCCGCCCGCTTATTTACGTGCCTGGTAGAATCTCTGCCACGATATTTCAGAATGTCGAATTAACAAGCAACTTGGTGCAACGCGAAGCTGGACTAGAGTAGTATTGATGTCAGGAAGACCTCATCAGCAAACTAGATCATCTTAAGGGTCATTTTGAAAGGCGCCCCTGAGCTATAGTTGCACTGGAAAGGCAATGAAGAAGCTCAAGGATGTGAAAACTCTATTATAAGCTCATCTTCAGACATCGACTGCCAGAGCTCTGGGACTCGGATGACCGCGTTTGATAGCTTGTTGAATAAGCAGACTAGTCACGAAGAGATTGACTACATCAATCATCAAAAATACCAAGATCCAACACCCCTTTAAGAAGGGCGCCCTCAAGCTACAGGCGCGCCCAAAGCTGGAAAAGGACAAGCTTCTGCAATCTGGAACTTTAGAATCTTCAACTTCTGTCGCTAGTTGCCGGAATTACGGGTCTCGGATAGCCTTGCAGGATAGCTCATCGGATAGGCAGACCAATTCTGAAGAGATTGATTGTAGTTATGAGCACTTATCACATAATTTAGACCTTCAAAAAGAAGTGCGCCCCTGGGCTACAAGTGCGCTTTCTTGCTTTTCTCTGAGAAATCTTCATAATTTAATCACTAAAAACTCCGTCTTGACCACTGAAATGATCATGCGAAAGCATAGTTGTTGTCGTGAAACGCTTCTTCATCGTGAAATGTTCCATTCTGAGCCTCCGATGTAGGTTCTGATCAATGGATGGTGCCTTTGACTAACAAACTACTAACAAAACTCCATGCTTGATATTGCCCAAAAACTGTATTTTACATCATTTTAGCAAGATTTAGACTCTTTTAAACAAAATGCCTTGATGAAGCAAAAATTTTGGTTTTGGGTACAACAGTATTGTTTAACCTCTTATAATAGTTCTCATTCATGGGATAATAGCTCATAAGAATACTAGAAATGAAAAGTGGAAAGTACTCTCAATAGGTGTTAAATTAAATTTGATGGGGCCTCAAAAAGTGATTTTGTGTTGGGAGGCTTGAAACATTTAGGCAATAAGACAAACAATGAAGAGGAACGGGAGTTGCTTTCTGTAGGTATACAAGCAACATACGCGGCTGGTCATCGGATCTTAGAGATAGAAGGAAAAAAAAAATAGTGGCGCAAGTAGTGAGTAAGCAATATTGTCCCAATTTAAAGCTCGGGGCCATTTTAAAAAAATCTTAAAATAGAAAGATAAATTTAATAAAGCAGCTATAACTCACCTGCCATATAGAACAAAATGCCTTAGCAGATTGTCCAGAAAATGAAGGCACCCAACCAATAGATTTTCCTATATTTGAAAGTAAAAAAGCCAAGGATTAGGAAATGATTCCTAATCTCTGATTGCATGACCATCCTCTGTGATGTAATTGGTTTTATTATGTTGTGATAAGTCATTATTACAAGTTAACGAAGCCTTGTCTTGGGATTGCATGGTGTGTTGAAGCGACATCAGACTTGTATATGGGGAATATCATTAATGGTTTCTTCATTATTGCCCAGTAAGGGTAAGCATATAAAAGGGAAGCGTTATGTGTATGTAACGTGGTATTAGCTATTTGTGCTGCCATTTGGTGGTTATTTATTGCTTTCAAGATCTACCTTTTGAACTAACTTTGACAAATATTTGGACATCAAGAGGTTTTTCTAGTTCCAAAACTTGCCTCACAATGATTTGGCCAATATACGAACAGATATAAAGATGCCCTCATCCAAATGACAAAGCGAGATCCACATCAACTATGAAAAAACCAAAATGAATATTGTAACTCTCAAGACAAAAATTGTAGAATTGAAAGGAAAGTTGCAAGAGAAAAATTAGAGTATCCCTGAGTTTGAGACAAGAAGTCCTAAGGTGAGGATGATGCTATTCTTGATCCCCACACAACTGCTAACTTTGCCATCACCAAAGCTAAATATAGCAGAATTAGTAGAAAAACTAAAGAAGTTTCAAGAGACACATGATGTTTTCTTGTCAAAAAAGATTAAACAACAACATCCAAATCTAGGAACCATATCTTGCAGGGTTATTCAAGTTGTCATCTCCACTACAAAGGCTGAAAGTTGAAACAAGCGGAGCATGGCACTGGTAGGATTGGAGCACAACTTAAATCCACCTTTAAGAAAAGAGGTAGATAAATATATTCCTTGTTTGCACATAATGTCTTCAGAGATTAGAGGGGTTATTTGAAGTATCTTGACAAAACAAATCAAATAGCTTGACAAGGGAAAATTGACACTATAGAAGTTTGCAAGAAGAGGCATGTAAATGCTAGGTAGAAATTGGTGTTTCTAAATACTATTGTTACCAATTTGACAAAGAGGGAATTGCTGGATCCATGTACAACATCAAACAACTAGTAGCATATAACCAGTGAAATTAATAAAGTTAGAACATAAGAGACTACTCAGGCTAAAGGTATAGAATCACAACTGCATACTTCACACTTTTCACTCTCTATTCTTGCACTCTTTTGGGTCACTCAATCATTATTATGTCTCATTTTGCCTATTTCTAGTCCCAAAACTCATCACAAGTGTGCGAAGTCACTCAACCTAAAATCCCTTCTATTGTAAAACTCTGTTCCCCATCTTTCAAATGGCTCTATCCTAAGGGTATGTGCTAGTGTCTAGTTCAAATTTAAATTCAAATCCCCTCCAAACCCATGAATGCTCACCCTGGTGAGTTTTCTAACAGCCAGTCACTTTATAAAAGCAAACTTAGCACTCATTTGGAACCCTAATTTCTCTCTCTAACATCTTGATCCTCCTCGTGTTCCTCTACTCCACCAAGTGATACTGAGTTTTCCTAATGCTCTGATTCCTCCATTATCAAAAGATTTATGCAACTCCTCCATCAGTGAAGCCTATTGGAGATCTATAGTCTCTCTCTTCACTCTAAGACCTCTAGCCTCCTCCAAAAACTCTCCTATTGTCCCAATCTCCATCACACATACCAAATTTTCCTCTCAAGTTCCATACCAAGTTTTCAGTATCTCCATCCTCGAGCCATAATTGTTTCATATCAGTGTTCTATGGACAATCCCTTAGCACACTTGGTAATCCTTCATCCCCTTGCTCCCACCTCCATGGCACTACACACACCACAATAGTGATAGCATGTCTCCTAGGGTTTTACATTGGTATCTTGTAATGAACCGGACCAATTTCTTTTTATTTTTGGATTACAATAGGCAATGCAACACGCACCTGTTAAGGTTAGCTCTAAAACCAAAACGATGCGGAAAGCAATTCTAACCAAGGATGTACACTAGGATCCCGATGTTGGGCCAAGGTGTGAGCATATGGTCAGAGGATCTGATGCAGTGCAGAACTGGAAGGGAACTCTAACCAAGAATGCGTCTAGGATAGACGAGCATATGGTCAGAGGATCTTATGCGTGCAGAACTGAAAGTAACTCTAACCAAGATGGCGCCGAGAGGTGGCGAGCATGTGGTCAGAGGGTCCCTAAGGCTACTGACTGAAATTAAATAGGCGGCAAGCTAGCCTCTTCCACTTATTCAGCGGGAAATACAATAAGCAAAGAAGAAGATAAATGAGAATGCTAACAGTACTACTGTTCCGATTACAATGAAATAGAGAGTGCCTGCCAAGAACATAAGATTAAGAGTTAAATAATACTACAACAATATAGTAGACTCTCCCTTGCTCAATAAGAATGCTTAGACACCCAACTCCTCCCAAAGGACCAACTTTATAATCAGATTTTTGACAGACCTGCAACTTAAAATGCATAACCAGCAACCCTAGAATCCACTAAAATGCACACAACTCACTCAAAACTCACCCAAAACACACAAGACAAAATGCGTAGCTCCTCCTAGATGATGGCGCCCAAGACATGACCATAAAACCACCCAATACCAGCTTCTTTTATTTTTTGCACAAATCCCAATGAGCCCCAAATGGTACGGCCCTTCAAGGGGGGCGACTTGCTGCTATAAAATTCAATGTTTGATAATAAAATCTGCAAGTTAGTCAAAAGGGGCGCCCCTATCAATGAGACACAATGAGACAATACCTAGAATGAGATTATTTTTATTTTTGAATATATGAAGAAATCTTACAATCAGCTACATGAACCAGCAACTATGAAAACTTCACTAACATGCCTGAAACTGATTTACAAATGCAAGAAAACCACTACAATGCAAAATCTCACTACAAAATTCACTCAACTACAATCTAACTCTCAACTAGTTGCTATATTTCAAGCAAGAAGCTGAGCCAAGTGCTAGGAGGTATGCTTTCCTCGAAACTTGCCTGAAGGCATTCCAGCAGCATAACAGTATGGTAGACAGAAGATAAAGAATTGAAGAGAGAAGGCCTCCTTTTATAGACTTAGCAAAGCATCTCCAGAAGCTTCTAGAAAGTGCGCCCTTTTTCAATTTTGAATTGACTTCATTTTCCCTCCAAGAATGGCATCCCTCTTCCCAAGGCAATATTTGATTTTTTAATAAAATATTAAGCTCCTTGAAGTTGGCGTCCCCCTTAAGCATCACATATTTTTGGCCTTGGAAATATTTAATAACCTTCTGATGAGGCATTCACCCTTGAAGTCCCCCTTTTAAAACAACTTAAAGTGATGAAGCTAGGCCAAGAGGTCAACATTAAAATATAACATTATTTAAGTCAACTTAACTTATCTCTCCAGAAAAAGCATACAAAGGCCAAAAATCAAATTACCAACTGAATTGGTTGAAGAAGAGAGCCAACTGCACTAAAATCCACAAGACCACTGCCAGAAATAAATTTACCAAAAATAGTAAATTCATGAAGGTGCTCAGATCACAATGCAAGCTATACCACTGCGAAGCTCTCTGAAAACCCAGAAAGAATCTGCAATCCAATCTCAAAACTTCAAGCAACAACCTCCTCAAAAGCAGGAAACCCTAATTTTCACCCTTTGAGAAACCTACGGGTCTCCAGAATAGGCCAACAGTCAACTAAATCGATCACAATTGAGAAAGGGACATTACATATCTATTGCACACATTACTTAAACCTTGAACATATGCAATCTTTCCAATATTGTTGAAGCTGAAACATGCCATCCTAGGAGACCGACTGACTGATGCAGTCTCCTAAACATAACTCACCATTTTTCCCCCTCAAATTTCAGAAGGTAATCTCTCTAAAAACAAGTCATTTCCTAAATATACACAGAGAACAAAGATCAAAAAATCAAGCAAGCAACTCAAAAAAAGTTGTAGAGGCTTAAGACATAAGACACTAGCACTTCTTGTAGGACACTAGCGAATCCTGTGAGTCACCACTATGCCTCAAAGGTCAAGAGCATGCCTCGGAGGTGACTAGCACGCCTTAGAGGTCGCTAACATGCCTCACACCAAAAAGACCCCCTGAGATCATTGTTCTGCTCCAAAAAGATTCCTAGACACTTCTACAGCCTCCTCCAACCACCTGCCTTCACCAAACCACGAAATGAACAAGATATCTTGCATGTTTTCCTCTTTCATTTATGATAGCATTTTGATTCCCAGATCCAGTGTTATTATACTTAGCATAGATCAGATTTACTTGTTTTATGCTTTATTGTTATTGAAAGAGTAAATCGGATAGTTTAGGTACATTAACACATCTCGTAGCTAAAACTAAACAAATTTAGACATAGTATTGTTTATTTTTTTAATCTACAAAAGGAGAGCTAACATTGGAAGGGTACCAAAGAGTGGCTAACAAAGAAGCATAAATAGAGAGAGCAAAAGAATTCATCAAGGTGAAAGAAGTAGCAAAATTGAACAAGTCAAGGGGAAAAAGTCTTCGCTTCTGACCATTTGAGGAGGTGTTGATGTGTTTTTCATAACCGCACCAACACAGAATAAAGTCGCCAACGGCTACCCTATTCTCTCTTGATCAAAGTATCCAGCACGCTAAGATTGCGAGATAGTTCGTGCGTTCAACTCCAAGGTTCCTTCAGTGCGAATAGTCTCAATTGGCTCGATGTGATTTTTGCTGGTATTTCAAGGGGACTTATGGAATTGTTCAACAGCAGAGAAAGGGATTTTCACAGTTCGAAAGATTTATCAACGAAGCACGGGTTTCCTATATTAACCAGAAAATACTGAATTAAACTGGGTGCAGGGTTTAGAAGGCTCCAATTTACTCTAAGGCGTGGGACATGGCAATCAATTCTTGCAGACTTCAACCAAGCTCTGCTTTGCCTCACTTTGGACATTTCCGCAGAACTGGTGCAATCTTCAAAGGAGTAGCTCAAGATGTTCAAATCACAACTTAACATGAAAATACCATCACAACGACGCATATAAACATACAAATCATGATCAGAGTTAAGTACACAATATTCTAGTTGACCACACAAGGTGCATTCACCATCAGCGAACACACTAGTGGTATGGATAGATGAAGTTTGCTCGAATCAAACACCACATTCCATTATTACTATCTACTTGCATGAATATGAAAATTTCTCTATCTTAAGTCCTACTTGAAGTCAAAGGGCGAAGAAATCTCACTAACTGCTCATAACAAAAGACAAATTCACCATCAATGAATCTCTTTTTATTATGATAGTCTTTGTATCAATTCCTTACAAAATTCTCAAAGGGAGAACTTTCCTTCTCCTTCAAACTATGCTATGCTAAGCTATTACACTACAAGTCTCTCTATTCTAACTTCTACTCTAATCCCTACTATCTAATGTCTAATGAATTACAAATGAGGGGGGATGCCCCTTTATATAGCTGGCCAAGTCCAATGGACAGCTCAGATTACAATCGGCTGGATGGCCCAGATCGTGCCACCTCAGCCCTAAACAAGATTCACCCTAAAAATCGCCACAAAGAGGAGTGGGGCAATCAATGAGCCATTAATGTCCACATCCTTCTAGAAGATTCCTGTTTGTAAACGCGTTCACATTGTTCTTTTTCTGACTACAAACTGGATGAGTCTGATCAACACTGCTTCAATTTCTTGGACTATTGTGGTAGGCACGTTCTCAATCTGAAACTTCAAGGTTGTAACCTCCTTCCTGCTCGACGATGATTTTTCCCCTTGATGTTATTCTTCAACTTTGAAGTACTTGATGGTGACCACTAACGCTTGGGTTTCCATCTTTCCCTCCATCCCGAGCTTCGAAAACATTTTCGCCACTTGAGTTGGGCACATACTAGGTTATTCCAACACTTAGCCATTTCTTGCGACTTTTCTTCCTTCATGATTTTATCATCTTGGACTATTTGCTTCATTACTTCAAGTCACTGTGCTCCGGCCCCGGCGTTCATCCTACAAAACAGATAAAAATAAGAGCATCAGAATACTTATAATATAAACTCACCTTACTTACCTAATTTTCATGCTTTAACTTCCAAGGGTTCATCGTTTTTCTCTAGCCAACTTTGCTTTCTTCATGATTTTTCAACATCTGTAGGCTGGGGCATATAACACCTGTGCATCATATTTCAATGCCTTAGACAAATTTCATCTTCCTCAAGGGCGTATTTAAGAGATGCCCTTTTAAAATCATCTTAGCTTCAACTGCATCCTCTTCACTTTTCCAACTGAGGCATTCACTCTGACATTTCATCCAACTCTGGCTCGAGCAAAATATTTTCATCAGGAATTTGATCAAAAATTATCTAGGCACCCAACTTCAAATTCATCCGCCCAGGCATTTTTATGTCAACAACACATTTTATTCCTTGCCTTAGAAATTTTTTCAAATTTTCCTTAGGAAATTCATCAATCCAGTGCCCATCAAAAATCTTCACCTCAGAATCCTTGGCAAGCTGTGGAAGACTTTGAAATCAATTCCTCATCGAAGACGTCCAATACCCAGAAGAAAATTTCCTTCGAAAAGCATCAAATTCATGTGTCTACAAACGAAGGGGTACTTTTAATTTTTTGAATTTCAACCTTAGAAAAATATTTTTCATTAAATTTATTCCCATTCTTCATCTTTGGGCGCATTTTCTTGCCTGACTTTGAAAATTTTCATCATCTTTGTGAAGCTGGCACCTTCTGACATGCCCACTGCCAATTTTATTCGTGCCTTAGTGAATTTCATCTCTTCCATCAACTTGGGCGTATTTTCCTAAGGAAGGTGAAATTTAAATATCAACACTTAGAAAAATATTTTATCATCTCATCACTAGCTTGGGCGCATTCAAAGGGTGGAGAAGGAAATTTGACTCCAACGCCTTTGACCTCTTGACTTCTTCAAGCATGGGCACATTTTGGACCTCAAGGAGGATTTAAAAACTTTTGTCTTTTCCTAGCTTGCTTGGGCGCATTTCACACATGGAGGAGGATAAACGCATTTGACCTCTGACTTCATCAAGCATGGGCGCATTTTGATAGTGGAGGACTTAAGTCCATACTTAGAAACTTTTTAACTTTCTCCTTGACGTGGGCACATTTGGGGGGGTTAGGTGGACATATCCTCATTTTGGAATTTTCTAACACCTTCATCTTGAAGCGGGCACATTTAGGGGGGTCTGCAGGACGAACTCAATGCCTTGGAAAGTTTTCATCAACTTATTTCCCCTTGGGCGCATTTGAGGTAGTGAGCAGGATATTTTCAACACTTAGAATTTTCAATCACCAACTAATTCTTCCCTGGGCGCATTTAGAGGTGGTAGGTAAATGAACTTCAGACTTAGACAATTTCATCAACCTGGCTTGAAGATGGGCGCATTTAGGGGATCCTGCAGGACATTACTCCAGACTTAAACTTTTTCTCAGCTGCTCGCTCATACCTTTCTATATTTAGTAAGTTCTTCGATTTTCCCTCTTCTGGAGCCCAGATTGATTTGAAATTTTAACCACAAGATCCTCATGACTTAATTGATCTGTTCACATTGCCACTTCGAGCCGACCTGCTATTTATAGCATATTTCTGAAGGTGGTTTACTATTTATAGCAACTGCTTGATTTCATGACCTCCACAACTCCATTTGATTTGAAATTTGATTGCCATGATCCTCATCGGTAGACTTGCCTGTTCCCACTGGCGTCTCCAGCTGATCTGCTATTTTTAGCTTGTTTCTGGAACGCCTTACTATAAATAGTAAGTGCTTTGATTGCCTTCAAATTTTACCAGTGGATAGCTCGAAAGATGCTGATCGCAGTGGGATACACCAATTTTCGAAAATTCTGGCATTTTACCCCTCATTTTGGGTCCCGAAGCTGGAAACCCTAATCTAACTTGCATGTCAGTCAAACGACCTCCGTTTGACTTCGTTTTTGTTGCACTTTGCTTCATTCGTGATTCTGATGTGCTAGGAGGGGGTTGCCGGGATGGATCTGCTAAAAATAGTAAGTTCCCAAAAAAGTGGTCATCTTCGCTTGCATGTCACATCACTACATAGCTCTTGAAAAACCCATAAGGAATCACTTGACATGCGCTGAAAAGCTCTGCATGCAAACCCTAAAAATAGCCTCCGAAGGCTGAGTGCTGAAAGTCATCATTTCACCTTGCATGTTATACCATCGCGTAAGTCTCAGAAAACCCAGAAATAATCTCTAGACATGCGCTGAAGAATTTCGCATATAAACCCTAAAATCAGCCCTTGAAAGCTGAATACTACTAAAAATAGCAAGTTGTCTGTTTCAGCTCAAAATCTACAAATAAGTAGCCTGACATGTTCTGGATGCAGTGTGACTGAGAGAACTTCAGAAGTGCTGAGAAATTGCCCCAAATCTGGTACTTACTAAAAATAGTAAGTTGTCGGAATTCGATGAAACTTTGTTGGGACCCTGTTGGAAGCATACTCACTGCAGCGTGAAGCTCAGATTCCAAGTTATTCACTCCATTTGACTTCAAATTGGCTAGAAAGTTCAAAATCCTAATTCTCAGACTTAGCCAAAATTTCATGTTAAGATTCAACGGCGGGCACATCCTGGAAAGACAGACAATAGAAAAGAGAGACAACGATAAAACGACCCAAAAGCAAAGCCAAAATTAGGGGGTCCCCATTTGCAATGGGGTGATGTGTGAAAAAGGTCACAACAGGAGGTTGTAGCACCCTTGAAACAAGAAATGGAAAATATCAAATATATTTCACAAATGTCAAGAATGGGACTTTTCAAAAAATCTTACCACTTTCGCAACCTCAGCATTCAGCAAGCCAACACACAAATATGGTAACTCAACTTCTACCAAGACTTCAATTTTGTTATTTTGATATTATCAGACTATTTTTTATCAAAAAACGGTTTAAAGCAACACGCAACAGTTTTGGATAAAGCAACTACATACCACCATCCATTGTAAGAAAAGATAGCATTAAGTCAGTGCAGTGCAAACTATAAAGGAAGAAGCAACAGCTAAACCAGTCCATTTTTCATTTTTCAGGCTCATCAAATAGCTGCAGACCAGTTTTAAGACAAAGTCCAAAGAAGTCTGAATAAGATATTCTGGAGTCTTTGTAGGAGTCGGCTGTTTTTCCTGAAGCACCGTCCTACACATAGGCCTCTGATGCAATTTGAGGACCTGAAGAGCTTAGTCTTTATTAAATAATCCAGATATGTCTACTAAATTACAATAAAATATTTGCTCTTCCAGATAAAAAGTTTCCCTCACTGAATTTTCTTATTTCTTGAGATAGTTTTTGAAGTTTCATGGGATGTGTACATTGGAATCTGTTATGTGTATGATAATTGATTAGTTTAACAAGTTCAATTCATTCTACATTCTACTTAAATACTCTGTATGTAAAATGTAGAATTATAATTGAATTTTCATTTTATAAATCCAAGGGTAATCTCCTTGACCATTCTAGCCTATTAGACCCCTTGTATTTCATTGACCCAAATATGGCGGATAATGACTTGAGAAAATCATGTTCCCAAAAAATTAAAAATCTAGCATCTCTGTTTCACATGCATATGTCAGTAGGAGGATAGATATAATTTGACTAATAAATAAAAGCACTGGTGAGAAGTAAATAGAAGAAATTCAAACTTATTTCAAACCTTCTTTTCACAAACAATCCTTCTTCATATATCAGAATAAGAACTTAACCACAAATCTTAAAGGAAGAGAACTTAGGAGAAATCTAGAAAATTAATAACAAAAGAGAGCTCTAAGGAGGATTCCCCCCTTGGCTCTATAGCTGACTTAAAAGTGAGAGATTCCACCTAAGATCTCCAGCTGCCACTTAAATCATTATCCCTGCCTATTGCTTTAGCAAATTGGCGAAGTGTCAATCTGAGGGATACCAATATTAATACAATTATCTACGTTGGTGAAGCTCTTTCTTCCATTCTATATGGGTCTAAAGATCCATTCTATCTTTTAAAATTTAGGTATCTGGGTGTCACCACCATTTAGCTAAGGTGTTTGTGTAGTTGTGTCTCCTATGGATGCAGGTATACTACAAATTAAAAATATTTGATACTACTGTAGCTGTCAAATCTGATAATTAATGATAATAGAAGAAAAATAATGGCAGAAATGGAAATTTATGAAAATAAAATTTATTTTTTTCCTTTTTGCCTTTTTTGAAGACTGAAATATGAAAACTTTGAAACTGATAAGTAGGAGGTATTTCTAAGAAACTTTGAAACTTTGAAACTGTTTCTAAGAATAAAAGAAATGTCATAATTACCGAGAGATGTAAGTATACCAGTATGGAAACACCAATCAAATTGGAGTACGAAAGTAAACAAATAGGGAGACAGCTATATTATATATAAAGCTAGTCACCAGAAATTGAGGGTATGGGAATGGGGGCACAGTGCACATTACTATAATAGAGTTTCCTGGTAACTACGAAAAATACGGAAATATTTAGTAAAAGTCTGAGCTACAGCTTTGCTTTAACAGTTTAACCAGAATGATTTAAACAGCACACGGAGAAGAACTAAATTTATTTAGAGAGTACAGAAATCAACTTGCACCTAAAAAACTACTAAGTCTTAAACAGCACACACAGAAGAAAAAAAGTTTGTTTATACGATACAGAATATAACTTGCATCTACATAAACTACAATGTCAAGATGATTTTGAAAGCCTGAGCCACCTCATCTTCTACAACTGCCATTCAGAATAATTTCTATCTGTTAAAAGGAAAGGCACTCTTAGACAGGTTAACAGACACAATTTGCAAATGGCCTACAATTTGACCTGAAGTACAGCAGAGAACTGAGGCTTAAGATGGCATGGCCTAACAGTACTTAATGCATGTATACGTGTATGCGAGGAAGCTTAGAGTACAAAGTAGAATACTTCGCATTAATCTGAAAACCTAAACCACTTTAAAATTCTAGAACTGCCATTCAAAGTGGTTTTCAGTTTTTAAAACAAAAACTCTCGTGGATAGATGAAAGGTTCAGGGTAGTTTTCAGCTTTTAAAACAAAAAACTCGCATGGACATATGAAAGGTTGGAGAACCAGAATTCATTATGGACCTTGTAAATGGGCTATAATGTTTATCCTCAAAGCATGTAAACCATGGAACCTGAAGATACCAATTCCTGACAAAAGGCTTTACTCGGAAATATGAATGAATGGTTAAATTTCAGCTAACAGAATGCTACTTGCAACGTAGGGCATACTGGTCTAGTTTTCTAGGACTATAACTAACCTTGAGGAATAGAGTGAAATTGAAGACAAACACTGCATATGAAATGCGTGGGCATCATTGCCCCAACATGATCTCCTCAGTAAAACTGATATATGAATTAAGATGTAAAGTTCAAGACCCCAGAAAACATTGAAATTTCAAAACCCAATACCCAACCCACCTGGACGAACAGTTGAAGGTTGTTTGTTGTTGTGATTTTGCTTCTCCAAACCAGTCTTCTCCTCCTCCATATCCATTTCCCTGTACCCTGTAAATTCGAATAAGAGTATAGCACCTTCTAAAAGCAAACTTGCAGGTTTGAATCAAACCACCGTGGTAACCCACCAATGGAGGGAAACTCAGGTGCCCATGGGCTGTAGAAGTTCAACCCAATACAGAACGACTCGTGTCAGTCCTACCGATTTGATTTTGGCAAGAGTAACACATGCCAGAGTATCAAGTTGGCATTTAGTGAGAAATATGTCCAAAAGTTTTCATCTCTTGCACAGGGACGACTCAAAACTGTTCATTTGAAATATGGGTATTCAGTAAATCTCTCAATAATGCAGACAACGCAGCGAATCAATCTATTGCATCACTACAAAGCTCCTGTGGTTTTTTTGTCCCCTATAGCCAGCATAATGGTCATTTCTGCATCCATAGCACGAGTACCTATATGGTAAAAGCAAACTCTAGCAGGTAAAACAAGTTTACCATTTTCAACAAATCTGAGTCATTCAAATTTGAATGAACAGTGTACTATTTTAATAACAATGTCCCTGTAGGACTATAATTCAAACTTTTTGAAAAATCTATTTACTTTTTTATATTTATCTTCTCAGATTTTTACGAGCATCTTGGTACCAGCCAGTAATTCAATTGACTGTACGATTTTTTTACTTTTTTCAACTGTCACTTATCAGACACCATGGCAACAGAATGTCGTTTATTGCAACTTCTCTTGTTTATTTGGTTTTTTTTTGGTCTATGTACAGTCTAACACTGCACCCGTCCCACTCTTCTACGCAACAATAATTGAATGAATTTTTATTTTCTTTAATCTATTCTGCACCTTATTTTTTGTACCCACATATATATAAAAAATATTGGGAGGAAAAATAAAGTTAGAAAAGCTCCGTGTTTGTTTCCCTGTAAAGTATTTCAGGCCTTGTGGGTATGAAAAGGTTTTGTGTTGTTAAGCATTGGTATTTAGACAATTATTCCACACAAGCTTTTAGTCAACTAGTCTTTTGACTGATAGATATTGAGAGCAGTGAGAGGAAGTTTCTTTCATTCAGAATTTGGAAATTTAAAGAAAAGTTTAGGAATATGTGAAAGGGATATAAGTTGGGTATATATATAAATTATAGTGAAATTCAGAGTAGTGAGGAAGTTTCTTCTTTCAGAATTTGGAAATTCAAAGAAAAGTTTAGGAATATGTGAAAGGGATATTAAGTTGGGTATATATATAAATAATAGTGAAATTAGTATTTTAAGTTAATTTTCAATTAATTTTAAGTTTATTTTGAGAGAGTATTTTATATTAACGTGTATATTTTTGTGTCAATATATATATATTAGAGCAAGCTTTTGGATTCAACTGTGTATGTTTTTTGATCGATGTTTCGAATGACACCTCAATGATCACTGAGTGTGATCTGAAACGTCGATAAAAAAGCATACATAGTTGAATCCAAAAGCTTGCTCTAATTAACTTCATGGATTGTGGAAAAATCCATACCAACTAAAAATATTTATTTTCATTTACACATTTTAAATATTTGTATTTATCGTTGTTGTATCTACATCTATTTTCATATATTTGCATCATTATTTGCTTCAATTATCATGCATTTATTCACAATCCCTAGATTCCATATTCCCTTTTATAGATTATTTCCATGAAACATAAGAATAATCTACACAAGGTAGATCTATAACTTAAAATTAAAAAGTACTAACTCTCGCTCTTTTCTTCTAGTCATTATGAGTCAACTTTATATAAGTTTGTGCAACAACTTATAATGTCTTGGTATATAAAGATATTTAGTGTGCAATTAATTCATATAAAAATCACAATGAGAAATCATTCTAGGAATATTTCAATTTAGAATACTAAATAGAACATATATGCATGAAAACCAACATGTAAGGCATTGCACACTTGTGTGATGTCTTGCAACATTTACCCAAGGTTATAAAGTCAACATGTCAAGAAGGTTGACCTAAGAGAACTTGCCCCTAGTGATTGGAAACCTCCTCGAAGGTATCTTTAAATACTATCATCCTTACATGTGTATGAGACATTGGATATCAAGACAAATAGGTTTCAAAAGTCTAGGCTTTGTTAGTTTTAATTAGTACATCATAGGTCAAATCCATGTGGAAGGTCAAATCTATTGCACTTAGGATCAAATTCCTAGTTTGTGGGATTGATTGCAGGGGCAACTTAGTTTAATTTTTTCTATTCTGCTTGCAAACCATGTAAGAAGTCACAATTTTTAGTTATGGTTAAAAGGTAATTTTATTTATGTTATTTTTAGATTTCAAGATTGTGTTACATGATCTATCCTAGTTCTAAGTTAGGTTAATTGATTGTCATATTCAAGTGAAAGAACAAGTGTGTCCCACTTTTAGTATTATTGAGCCACCAAAATCAATATTTTTTAATATTTAGCATATTATATCAATTATACTAAATAAACTACTAAGAATTTAGGTTTGATATAAAACCAATGATTTGTGGTATTTTCTCTATATATTCAATTTTGTTTTTTTGGATTTAAGAGTAAATCTATTTTTTTGGCTTCTTTTTAACTAAAAAAGTTATTATATTTTTATTATGTTTATGGTGACATTTTATCATAATGTATAACTTTTACTAAAAATAAAATATTTCCAAGATCTCTTGGAAATAATTTATGAACTCCAATATTTAGTGAACGGATATTTTTTGTTAATTTTTATTCAATATTTTATTTATTATTAATTTTTAATTGGGTATTGATTAAAATTTAGGCCTATATTTTATTGTAGCATGTTCCTCTTTACCTACTTTAAAAAAATTGTTGAAACAAGGACAATGATGTAGAGTGCAATATAATTTTTAACATAATTTACTATATTTTTTATGCCTCGAATAGAGATCTTTATTCTTTATAATGGACTTATCTTTCTTATAAAATTCAAGTATATAGTATAGTTGTTAGAAAGATTGTTTTGAGGGTTACATATAGTAAAATCTTATCTCCAAGTGATTTCATTTGACTCCCATGTGCATGATGCAAAGTTGACAACATGTAGATAGGAGAAGAAAAAGTTGTCACAAGACACCACAAAAGCGAGTTTCATATAAGCAGGTTCAATCAGAGGGGCTTCAATCAAACCCACTTAGATTGAAGCCCCCTTAGATCAAATGGGCTTATACCTAACCCCCATGGATTGTATTGTACCGTTAGTGCAATTTTATAAAACCACAAGTATTGCCTCGATTGCACTTGCACCAAAATTAAAGTTGAATTTTAAATCAAGTTAATGGGAAATAATAAAAATAAAAATAAAAACTAATAATCATATCTTACAGAAAAGGAAATTGAATTAAATGTATCAAAAAAATGAGATATTGGAGTACAAAACAAGGTATATCTTTAAATTCCATGCTTGATAATTTCGTTAGTTTATGAAATTTCATTATTAAATTAGAATATATATAGTTGATTATTTATGTAATATAGATTGAAATTTTAGTTAAATTGTGACATATAATTTTGTTTGTCATGGTTTAATTAAATGTTTAATCTATTTACATAAATAGTCATGTATGTATGTATGTATGTATGTATGTATGTATGTATGTATGTAATATGTATATGTATATGAATATATATGTATATGCGTATGCATATACATATATAAATGCACATATGTATGTGTTTATGTATATGTATATGCACATATGCATGTGTATGTGTATGTGTATGTGTATATGTATATGTATATGTATATATGAATATATATGTATATGTGTTTACATATACGTGTACATAGATGTTTGTGTGTGTATACGCACACACATACACATACACATACACACACATACACATATACCATTTTTTAATTTTATTCAACTAGTTAATTTTTTTTGTTATATAAGTATTTTTTTGAAAGATAAATTCTAAAATGTGGCCATTGATATTTGGTTTCGCTTCTTAATCCCACTCTCTTCTTAAGGCCTCTGTATAGTGCAACAAGCATAACATTTGACAAGATTAACCTCTCATATCCAAGGAAGTGATTCTCTACGATATATCTTAGGCCTGTAGAAGTCAAAGTGACAAGAAGACTATTAAAAAAATTATTGCAATTATTTGTGCTTGACATTCTTCTTTCTCTTCTTCTTCTAGACTTTTATCCCAATGATTCCCTCTAATCTCGTTATTCTTCTAGTTATCTATTATTTTTTGTTGAGCTAGATTCCCCATAAAATTATAATAAAGTGAAGGGTGCTTCTACTCCAATACCCAGGACTTCGACAAAGCCAAGGCCTTTCAATAATATCTCTCATGTCATTGTACTATCTCATACCACTTTTCTCTTGCATATATCCTTCCTTCCTTCCAGATATAACAAGGTATATTAAAAGGTTTAGTATAACAAGAATCACTCTTCCACATGGACCTTTGGGTATATAAGGATAGTGAATGGTTTGGCTTACAATAGATATAGGTATATAGAAAGGTTGTGATGCACTGGAGTAATAAGGGTTTATTTATGAGTACTAAGGAAATACATTTAGATTTATAATTTATATGTTTAGGGTTTTGGATTTAGGGTACAAGGTCTAATGCTTACAACTAAAGGTTTATATTTTAGGTCTTACAATATAGGATTTAAGGTTTATGGTTCAAGGTTTAAGGGTTTATAGTTTATCATTTCTAGAGTTTAGTCTTTAATAATTTGGGTTAAAGATTTAAAAAATTACATCTACTTATGTTGGCATTGAAACTATGTTATTTGACTAGATACAAATTTTGGAGAGGAAGCTCAACTTGAAGTTGATATAATTAGGAGAGGCTCAAATTTAAAAAAATACTGAAGAGGAGGTCCAAGTTAGAGTGAATACTAGAGAGGAGGTATATCCTCAAATTAATATTAGAGAAGAGATCCAAGTTCCTATAATTGATATTAGAGAGAAGGCACAACCTTAATTTAATATTAGTGAGGAGATCCAAGTTCCTATAATTGATATTAGAGAGAAGGCCCACCTTAATTTAATATTAGTGAGGAGATCGAAGTTCGCCAAGTTGGTATTAGAGAGGAAGCACAAGTTTGTTAAGTTATATTGAACAGTATGCCCAAGTTTGTCATGTTGATTTTGGAGATAAGGGCCAAGGTGATATGGATACAGTTAAAGAGGGTGACCAACCTCTTCCCTCTATTGAATTTGTAAAATTTCAAGAAAGGACTCACAAGATCCAAGAATCTTGGAAAGCCAAATAAACCTTTCACAAGTAGATTTAGAATAAAAAACCTAGATTGTCACTAATGAACCAATAACTCTCATATGTAATATTGATCTCAAACACTAGGTTTGTACTCTTATATAGATAAGGTAAAGGCTAGAAATGATATTTTTTAAGGGTTATTATCCAAAATAAATATATTTAAGAGATATTTAATTAGTTAAACTCACTTCCAAAAGAGTAGTTAGCTAATCAAGCATATCTACTTAAGATATAATTATAATATTAATAATAAATAGCATGCATGAAACTTTAAATACATGATAAGAATATAACAAGTGTCTTCATCTCATGACTTGAGGTAAAAATATCAGGGTACTACATAAACTTAACTAAATAAGTGTGAATATGTCCTAAGAGGATAATTGGTTATTGAATAATCATTTTACATGAACACCCCCTTTAAGTGAAACTTAGGGAGAAGAACACAAATCCAAAAAACAAAGATACAAATATGGGTCCCATAACTTTGTCTAATAAAGTGGCCATGTACAAAAAAACTCTCAAAAGATGGAGAAAAGGAGAAAAAACTATAGGGAAAAACTCCTCCCTAAAATTAAAAAAATGAGAATGACTTAAAATCTGCCTCTTAACATGTACCTAAAGATTAAGAACAAGAACATGAAGCATGAAGCACGAAGAAGCTACAAACAACTACCAAAGTATGAAATTGCTCTAATTGTAGAACCTCTATTGAAATTAGAATGATGATCAGAATTTAAAAAAAGAACAAATTTGTATGAGTATGTATTGATGCTACTTAAACAATATCAAATGACTACAAGGCAATAATATGGTAGTCAAATATATAGATTGCACATACAATGTATGAGTGACTTCAAGGACACTACTCAAACAAAGTACAAATGTTAGTTTGTGTTATAATTTGGTAGTAAAAAATATTAGTGCCAATAGTCTTAAGAATTTTGAACAAAAATAAAACATGGAAGGTATCTTCCAAGGAAGCATTTAGCACGAGTATAATGATACCCCTGTCAATGATGAGAATGGCGGGGGGAATGGCAGAAATACTAAAGTATGTGTTGAAAGGAAATTTACAACCATCTATGACAATTTCTACATAATCCAAATAGAGAAAGTCATGCAAACAAGTACTCATAACCCATATAAAAAAGAGTAGCAACATATCATCAAAATGATACAGGATATATCCTAGGAATACCCTCAAAAGGGAAAAAACAAGCATCAAAAAGCATCTATCACTCATGTATTATTTAATAATGAAATCATTAAAATACATCTTCAAAGTATCCATGAACTCTTATGAAACATCAAGCTCTCTGCATGCACTCCATGTGAAAAATTATGTAACCACACATTCCATGGCATGCTTCAAACTCTATCATATGCAACCTGCAAGAGATGCTTACACTCAATCCTCTTAGCCAAAATAGCCAACCTTAACTACACATGTGCTCACTTTTACAGACATAAGCTTGCACAAAACCACCAAGTGGTATTACATAACAATGTGACTAATAACATGAGCTTACAAAACCATTTCCCCCCTCATATACTTTTTGGTACTAATTTTTTCAAATATTAAATATTTTTTGAATATGCAAACCCACATTACATATTTTCCCAATGCTACATATAACACATAAAGTGGCCCCAAAAATGTCAAACCCATATGATGCACACATCCCTAGATCCCCTAGGTGCACCATAAATAATCTTAAATTATATTATAGCATTATGCAAGGTGAACAACGCACATTTTCCTAACATTCTCCCACTTGTATACATTGCATAAGAGGTAAAAAGTAAACTCAAATATCAAGAGAATATCCTCTATAGTCAACATGAACCAATCAAGGAATCAAAGTGCTCCATGTGTTCCATCAATATACCTAAAAAATAATCAAGATGATCACCATATCAAACATGAATCCTCTCATCTTCCATCATGTCAATCCACAAAAGATAATATCCCATCCAAAGAGATGTCACACTATCACATAGAAGCATAGGTCCTACCTCAAAATGATATCCAAACACAAACACTAAATCCAATGGTAACAAATATGCATTAGTAGTTGTGAAGAAATAATCACTATAGTTGAAATAGCAATCATACCTAGTTTCTAACATATCCAACCAACCATAGCTCAAAACCAAGGCATACACATCATAACAAGAAAACCTCGTGAAATCAACATGTCTAACCCAAATTCACTCACAAGCTCCATGCATTAAACATGTCAATGAAGAACATACACATCCAGGAACTCCCACTACATAGGTAATGTCAATTCTAAAAATGAGCAAGACATCCAAAGATCCACTAATAGCACCACATAGAAGGTATAACCAATATCATGTAGTACCAAGGAACATCCACAAAGATATACAAAATTACAAACAAATAAGTTGTAATACAACTCACACCACTAGTCTCCATAGCTCTCCCAAGTTCTCCACTCTCAACAAAAGAAAGAGATAAAGGAACCTTCATTTTTTCATCAAAGAACAATGAACAACACATTGCCACAAACATATCGATCACTATAGCTCCACACAAATCTCAACTCTAATGTCATGTGAAAACAAACATCTAGGAAGAAGACAACTTACAAATTAAAGTATGTAGCATCTCCTTCTACACATACCTCTAAATGCTATAGTTGCCATAAGTCTAATATCCTTCATTAAACCCAAAATCAAGCATTATTCATATCTAACCATAACCAAGATGTATGCATCTCAAACCAAAAGAAATTCAAAATCAAATTCATTCTGAAATCAGGAAATCAACCTAATAATATATACTAAACTCCTCATCCATGAAAGACACAATAAATGAAATCATATACACAAGGAGCTAAGCATGCCAACACTGCTCAAATGAAACCTCTAAAACTAAATAACCATAGTTCAAGATACATATCCATGAGAATACAAAGCATAAGATATAATGCATCTAAAAAACAAGAATGGGAAATACCTCTTAGGTGATTATCCACCAAGTAGACCAATAGCAGGGAATGAGAATTCTCCTCCAAGATAACCAAGTCATCATGACTTGCTCTAAGAACAATCTCCTCTAGATCCATATGAACTTACATCCAACCCAGGTGTAGGCTCCTTAAAATTCATTTTGAAACCTCATCAAAGAGTAATAATCTTGACACATGATCTCCAATCTCAAGAGATCTTATAGCCTCACCCAAGCCTCAAGTATTCATGAGCACTTAAAATTAGTCAATCCATGCTAAGCTCCAAATGCGACACTACACTCCCATGAAGCTCCCAAGAAAATGGCCAATATACTCAATACCAAGAGAACCAACAAGATCAATGTCAAAGCTCCAATTGTAGAATCAAGAACCCAATCATGACATCATGATCTAACATCTCCTCAAAATATCATATGCTCCAATGAACATATCATGCTCCTAAGAGCACTTGTATCATGTCAAAACTCTAATATGCAAAAACAAGAGTGAACCAAGACACAATACCAAAACCATCCTATCAACAAGGATCACCTATCAAAGAATTGACAAGTCATAAACCAAAACCTCAATAAAAGTCTCAAAGAGTCCTTCATGGCTAACCAAGATGTCACCATCTCTAATCACATGAAGATAACTATCTCCTATCAATAGAACCCAAGATGTCAATTAAATTTCATTGTAGAAAATAGGATCCAAGAGCTCCTATGTGACACCAATAGCCATTACAAAGTATTATCTGTCATTAAATGATGAATCTATGTCAGTGCCAAAAACTCCCATTGAACCATGATATTGAGCTACACATGGAATCATGAAAAACATATTATAATTAAAGATCCTTCATGGCCCCAACAAAATAAAAAAACTCAGCACCAAGAGCTCCCAAAGGGTAGAATACAATCACAATCTCCAAACCAAGAAGATACACCACCACCAAAATCATTGTCAAAAGCTCCCGATTAGGAATCAATCTAACAGGGGTGGGCCGAGCAACTCACAATACTGTGTCCCACTTTTTGGCCAAAGTAGGACATTGAAATAAAGATTTTTCACCAAATTTTCACTTTATGACACATATAGCAACTAAACCATTAAGAATTTGAAGCTAAAGTGAACTAGTGATTTTTGAGATTTTGTCTGTAGATTATAAATATATATTTTTAATTTTAAGAAATAATTTGTGAGTTTTTTATGTAACTTTTAATAACTTATTTGTTATAGTTAACAATATTTTTAAAAAGTGGCATTACTTTGGTAAAGAATAACTTTGTTTGTAGAAAGGATAAAATTATAAATTATTAGACATAGAATTTTAGCAATATCTAGGGCATATATTTTTTATAATTTTTTTATAACATTTTAAAGTGAGATTAAATATAATTCAAACCTAGCTTAATTCGATAACACATAACTTTATTTGTATGCATTTGAATTAAATTCTTCTTTTTTGTTGGAATAAGGACATAAATACCTAGGGCACAAATATATTTTATAATTTTTTTCTGTTTTCCTATTTTTTGCTTGTGTGAAACAAAGACCTTGATGTTCGATGAAAAACCTACATTCACAATAAATAATAAATAAATATAATAATCAAATTAAATATATTCAAAATTACACTTTTTGGAAAGCTTATAATAAGGGCTATGTACTTACAAAATATAATTTCTAAATGATTTCATTTGATCCCCCAAAAGATAAAGAGAAAGTGGTTTTTCATCAAAATTTTGATAGGTGTTGAGGAGACTCCATTATGGGTATGATTTAAGACTAGAGGGGTTCATCCAAGGGGGTTTGGTCTAATGCTTTTAAATTAAAACCCTTTAGATGAAACTTCTCAAGGATTAAATCATTAAATTTTTAAGAAAATATGTGATTTCAAGAAAAAATGAAGATGTCCTAGAAGGGGGACACATTATTGTGATAACACCTCACCATCAACAATGTACCTACATAAATAATCGTGTCATGTCAAATTCCTAAAGGTACAAGGAACATCCATTAAACCATGATCACCACAAAATGTACCAACATCAAACTCCCACTGTGTCAAATATGTTTGCATCACATAGTCAACAAGAATAGGTCCCACATCATGACTATACCAAGTAACACCATCTCTACTCCTCATAGTGACAACTAACTTATGAAACATGTGACTAAACTGAGACACAAATCAAAATTTGCATCCAATTGAAACATCTATGGCTATAGACAACCCATATCTAAATTATATATGTAACTTGTAAGTATAGATGACCTACAACATTATATAACTTGTAGATCTCACAATGCAACATAAAAAAATTCAATAAAATATTGGTAACCATGTCAAATGAGGATAATCAAAGATATACATGTAAGCATCCAATTACTCAAACACAAAATCACCATAGATTCAATTTGTCATCAACTCACAAAAGTACCGTAATCACAAGAACCCATAAACAACTTAGATGGAAATAACAACAAATAAATCACATCGAAATATCTCCAAACTTGATCCATTGTGTAATGCTCTAAACAATCTTTTTGTCAACTATAAAAATTCCAAAATCTAACTTGTATGCACAAGTTATAATCTCTCCAAGTCTAAAAAGAACATTTGACTTCTAGAAAGAATTTCTTTGTCAAAATAGTAAAATTTTAAAAAACAATTTATACCAAAGTGTATTTCTCATAAATACCTTTCCAACAACTATAAGAAGTCAAAAATTTTAAACTCAAGGTAAAATTTATGCTCCCTAGAAGAAAGTTGTCAGATTTCACTAGTATTGGTGGCAGATGGGTGGTCCGCTGACAACATTTGGGCAATGTTGTAGTGGTGGAATGGTGGCAAAATTTAAAATTTATTAAATTGTTCTAAATATATTTTACCTCGCAATTGGGGAGGAGGGGACAAGGGGTTGATGCTATTGGTTCCCTAACAGACTATTGCAAGATGGTGTGCCCCTTGGTCTCCTTTGTGCAGCATGACACTTGGGTTTGTGACATGGCTTAACCACCTCCTATGGATCTTGTATAAATATGGCAGTTGTATCGAGCATTAACAAGTTGATCTTTTGGTGCAATGACAACCACCAATGTAAGAATTGGTATCAGAGCTGAGGTCACAAGTTCGAACCCCTTGCTTGCACTGGGGGGGATTTTTGCAAGATGGTGTGTCCCTTGGTCTCCTCTATGCAACGTGGTGCTTGGGTTCGTGACATGGCTTAACCACCTCCTGTGGATCTTGTATAAATCTAGCGATTGTATCGGTATTAACAGGTCAATCTTTTGGTGCAATGATAACCACCAATGTAACAATTGGTATCAGATCCTGGGTCACAGGTTTGAACCCCTCACTTGCGTTGGGGGGGATTGTTGCAAGGTGTGCAACTTTGGTCTCCTTGTGTTGTGCAACACAACACTTGGGTTCGTGACATGGCTTAATCGCCTTTCATGGATTCATTAAATCTAGTTCAACTGTATTGAGCATTAACAGGTCGATCTTTTGGTGCAACAATAATTGTCTATGCAACACAAATCGAGGGCTTGAGCTGAGGGGCTAGGCTCCATTGGTCAAGGGTTGACCACTGGCCAAAAAGGCTGACAACTGACAATCATTTGACCTGTTAGCTCCAACAACGATAGATGTAGGGTGGCTATGAGGTGACGTCCATGGAACCCCCTACTCCCCACCCCCTCTAAATCCCACCCCACCCCCCTCCAATTTTTTTGTTTTGAGTCATAGGATTTTTTTTTAATTTATTTTTCCTTTGGAATCAAATTGTACAATTGTATGATAGGTTTATGGGAGCCAAAAATTTGTATTTTTTAGTAATCAAAATTGGCCAGATTTTATGTCAATCTTCATCTCTCAAGCCTCCTAGATCCAATGGTGAGGTATGTTTTGTTCCAAGGGGTCATCCATAAAATTTACCCTATAAAACTCTCATGGTGAACATTGAAAAGAAAATCATTTTTCCAACTTAGATTCATAACCCCAAATTTGTAAAACTAACCAAAAATATGGAAAACCAAAACCCCAAATCTATAAAACACAACTTGGCTAAAATCTACATACCTTGCAATATCTTCATTCTTTCCTACAAAACCCTGGATTCAACTATGCACTAGATTTTCTCATACAAGGCATATACCACTACAACCATGACTCTAATACCAAATGAAAGAAAAATTGCAGCCATCTGTGATAATTTCCACATTACCTAAATAGATAAAATCATGCAAACAAGTACTCATAATCCATATGCAAAAGAATAAACAACATACCATCAAATATGATGCAAGATATACCCTAGGAAAACCCTCAAGAGGAAAAAATACAACCTCAAAAAGCATCCATCACTCATGTATTATTTAGTAGTGAAATCATTACAATACATATTTAGAGTCTCCATGAACACTTATGAAACAAAAAATCTCTACATGCACTCCATGTGAACAAGCATGTAACCACACATCCTGTGACAAGACTCAAACCCTCACATATGCAACCTACAACAAATGCTTACACTCAAGCTCCTTAGCCAAAATAGCCAACCTTAGACAACTATGCATGTGCTTGCTTTTATAGACATAAGCTTGCATGAAACAACCAAGTGGTATCACATAAACCATGTGACTAATACCATGAGATTACAAAACCATTTCCCCCCTCGTGTACTTTTTGCTACTAAATTTGTCCAATATGAGATATTTTCCCAATGTTACACAACATATAAAGTGGCCCCAAGAATTTCAAACCCATGTGATGCATGCATCCCTAGATCCCCTAGGTGCACCAAAAATATTATTAAATTATACTATAACATTATGCAAAGTGGACAACACACCTTTTCCTAATATGTTCTTCAATGTAGTGTAAGAAGGAGAAGAATCAATATGAGAAGGATAAATGTACCTACAATTGAAACAAGGTGTTCTCATACAAGAAAAACTCACATGATAGTAGCACACAACCAACCTCCCGTGACATTTGAAAAAGTGCATGCTCATACAAGACACACTCATATGATGGTAGCATTCAACTAACCTCTCATGACAATTTATTAGTAGTGTGAGTACAATAATGACTTAAAAATATGTGCAAGAGCCCCAAAATACATCTACAATGTGTGACACTTTATGTCAATGTCTTTACAAGTAAAAAAAGTGTGTAGAAACAAGATTCTTACTATGTAAAAAAAGGACCACATACTAAAAAATAACTATATTTTTTTATAAAATCTTGAATTATAAATAAAAATTACCTACACATTAAAAAAGATGCAAGGAGAGGCTTCAAACAAAAATAACAAGGACCTATAGAATATATTTTTAATAGTAGCATGGTCATGTCAATCTTGGAAAGATATTTTATCACTTATACATATTCAAAACTAACTCTACGATCAAAAGATATGCCATTTCAAAATTCCTAAAATGAGAACTATGTAAAAAGATCGCTATGAAAAATAACTTTTAGAAAAAAACTAGAAGTAAAAACTAACTCATCTTCACCAATATGGAGAGCACAAAATTCTACCTTGTATAAAAAAAAATCACTCAAAAAATGGATAGTGTATGAGCAAGAAATAGACCTCTAAAGTTGACCTAAAAAAATAACACCAACATTTGTGAACATCAACAAATAAAAAGATGATGTCAACATCTATCTTGCATGGGATGCCATCTCCAACCAAGAAGATGATATCGCACCCATTAGAAAAGGTGATATCATTTGATAGAAATATTTCAACTAAAATATTCTTTGCAACTACTAATATATTCTAAAACTGCCCTAGATTTCATGAAATTACCTTCATACAAATTGAAACTATTAGTTTTTCCCATGATGCAGAGACGAAGGTGCCATTGCTAAGGCTAGTTGTTTGTAGTGGAGTTGTGGTGGTATTGTTGGTGATGATAATCTAAGCGTTTCTCCTAGAAACAAATAGTGGTTGCATGCATTAACACCTATATCCTATACCCTCTATTTTTTTAAAACCTTAAAAAAATTTAAAATCATACTATATGCATATGAGATGATGCAAAGATTTATGATGTAGGTAGTATGCGTCTACACAAGTAGTGTATTATAGTGATGATAGTATAAAATTATTGTATGGATATGTACAACTTGTATGAATTTTTGTACAGCTACCCTTGGAGCTCCCTAAAGACCTTTTTATTTCATGAGAAAATCTTATCAAATTTATAGTTGATTCATAACTTTTTAGGCCTTCTAGACTCAATGGTGAGGTCAATTTTGCTCCAAGATGCATTGTATGGAATCACTTAATAAGAATATGGAAACAAGGGAAGGGGTCTACATATCTAGAGCTTTGTTATCATTTAAAAGTATAGGAAAGTACTAACAAGAGCCAAGGATCCTACAAAGCCAAATAAAATTTCCACAAGTAGATTTAGAATTAAAAAACTAGATCATCATTAATGATTTAATAATTATCATCCCTAGTCATAATCTCAAACACTAGGTCTATGCTCTATTATAGATAAGGTAGAGGCTAGGGATAAGATTTGGAGAATAGTTATCCAAAATAAATAATCTATTTAATAGATAATTAATTAGTTTTAACTCAACTCCAATAGAGTAGTTAACTTGTAATATATATCCACTTAAGATAGAATTTTACCATTAATTTAATAAATAGTACATGCATAAAACTTTAGGATACCATAAGATCATGGCAAGTGTCTCAATCTTATTCCTTGAGAAAGAAGTTCAATCTCCTTAGTAAACTTAATTAAATAAGTGTGAACAAGTCCTAAGATAATAACCTATTTCACACTAATAGATTTAGATGCTAACCTTATTAAAGAGGTCAAGAAAAAATTAAAGATAAAAGAAATTGAATCATTTAATTTAAATTAACTTTGAAAAATAAGATCCTATGCACAACAAGAATATATGCCCATGAGGTCAATAAATAGATGATCTAAAAAGATATTTAATTACCTATTTTAGTAGTTAAAATATAATTGGTCATGCCCAATTTTTAGTATCTATTTCTCAAATGAAATGGAGCCCCCAAAACTGTTGGGTGTAGGTTTCATGAGCATGAGGAGAAAAGATTTCATAGGAAATGTGAAAAGAGGTTTATTTTCAATTACTAAAAGACCATGCTCTACCAATAAAATTATTTCAAGAAGAGTGATTTTCACTTCAAATTTAATTCTATAAATATGAATAAAAATATCAAATTAGTTCACTTCAAATATGTTTGATGTGAGTAGGAAGATCATAATGCTATATGCAAAGAGATGAATATTTTGGATGACAATACCATAGAAGGCAATTGGCTATTAATGTGCAGATTTCTTTAGTTTGAAAATACTAAGGATAGTGTAAGGAATTTGTTTTATGATTATTGGAATAAGTATACTCCCCCTTCCTCAAATCTCATAGATGTTCTCAATACAAGATTCGATAAAAAATAATATACATAACATGCAAAATATTGGCTAGATATAGCTCATGGTGAGATGTATGTAAAATTTTATTTTGATAATCCTCATGTGAAGATTAAGTAATGGATATTTAAGATGCATAGGCCTTGGTATTTGAAGTTGAACAAAATCCTCAAAATTAATTGTTTTTATCACCACTTTGAATTCAATATTTATTATAAAGTATTTTGAAAGCTTGAAGAAGAAACTAGCACTATTAAAAACACACCTCCTAAATGGTTCAATGAATTTAGAACCTCCAAATTATGTATGATAAATCCAAGGACACTATGGATGATTTAATCAAATGTATAAAATGACTTTGTGAAACATATGAAAATTCAACAAAATTTATATTGAGAGATTAAGACACTAACATGACCAAGATGGTTAAGTTAACTTCACCATCTAAATCTTGATTATGGAGAGCGGGAGCATTGGAAGCGGCGAGAGGGGAGTTTTGAAATCTGATGAAGGCGGGGAGGAGGGAGACTCTAATGAAGACGATGGTGCAGTTGGGAGGACATTGAGATTTCTTCCTTGGCTCGGTGTTGTGGTTGGGTCTGAGGTCTTTGCTTGCAGTGATGTGCTTTGGTGGTGGCCAAAAGTTCTTTTGCTGTTGTGCAGGCTTAGACGTGGGGTTCTTGGGTGTGAACCAGGATCTGTTGCATGGCCCTCTTCTGGGTTTGTGAGGGAGTTTCCTATTGGTGATGGGTGCAGTTTTCGTCTGCCCTGTTGCTTGCCTTGGGTTAGCCCCTTTAGGGGAAAGTCCTTTTACTTCTTTGTGGCTCTTCGTGGGGTCTATGTGCTTCCTAATGGCATTTCTTGCCTATTTATTTCCTGCGAAGATGTTTCTTGGCTGGTGGTTCCCTTGGTTCCTTTGGTTAACCTTGGGCTTATGTGGATGTTGGGAGAAGCTCTTGTTTTCATGGTGGGGCTGAGCTTGTTGGAAGCATTTGGCTTCTTGGGCATTAGGGGGTTGTTTGATGGGAGTGGAGGTTGGCCTCTTCTTTTTGTCATATGCTCCTTTTCTTGGACTTTTGATCTCAGGCTTGAGATGGCTCTTGTGGTGGCGGGTTCCTTTCTTGGAATAGCATCGTGGGTTGCTTGTTGGTACCGTCCTTGGAGCCTATTGAAGATGTGGATGTGTTTTGGACAGGGTTTCTCTTGCGAACAACGGTTCCTTGGTTTCCTTCTCTTTGGTTGGCTCTGTGCCAGGTGTGGCTTGCTTGAGTTGCTAGGCTCTTGGAGTCTACTCTTGTCTCATGGGCTTTCTTACAATGTTTTTGGGTACCCATTATGGGTTTTCTCTTCTGAGGAAAGTGTTTCTGATGATGGTGTTTTAGTGGTGCCTGCTGGGAGATGGTGGAGTGGAATTCCTTTTCCTCTTGCTCCCTTGGGGTTTCGTGTTGGTTTGGGTGAGGTCTCTCTTTTGGAGCCCCTGCATGCTCAGCCAAAGGATGGTGTGGTTCCCTTGTCTTCTGGAGCTATGACTTTCTTCCATTTCCTATGCACTATGCCTTCTGTTGAGGAGAAGGAAACTCTTGATGGTCAGGAGTCATTTCCTATTGAGTTGGAGGTGGGTGTGGTGGATGTGGATGGAAGTCCTCTTTTCTGGTTTCCTTTGGATGTGCTCCTATTGAGGTGGAAGCTTCTCCTATCAAGGTGGAGCCCGAGGTTGCTAGAGAGGTGTGCTCTTGGTGTACAGTTTCCTCTCCTATAGAGGGGAGCTCAGTCCTCTTGAGGTAGACTTGGAGTTGGTATGTGGTGTGCTTGGGTGCTTCAAGGGGTGTTTCTCCTCTTGTGTGCTGGTGTTTTTGATTAAGAGGTTGGGTTTAATGGTGGTTTGTACCATTAGATTTCCTTTTCTTGTGTTGGGTTTTGTTCTACTGCTTCTAAGCAGAAGGTTGGTTGTTGTTATGTGGTTTTGTTGCCTAAGTGTTTCAGGTGGTTTTTACAGTCAAAACTTGGGTGGGGTTTCTGGTCCTGGATAAAACCAGGTTGTTTCTGGGCTTCAGGCCCTTGCTTGTGTGTCTTTTGCAGCCTGTGTTGTCATGTTAATCTATTAAGTGGTTGTTGTTGGGCTGCTGGTGGTTTGTGAGTTTTCTTTTTAGCAGCTTGTTGTTGGGTTGATTATGCTTACTGATGGTCTTTTGTGTATTAGTTGTCTTCTTCTGTATTGGGTTCAAGGCCCCTTCAAAACCCATTTTTTACCTCTAATCAAAACATGACCAATACGGTTAATTTTAAGAGATACAAGTACATCAAGTGTAAAACTAATTTTTTTAAAGAAGCCACTGGAATAGATTGTGTGGAAGAGGAACTGATAGATACTTGAATTCATATAGCACTCTTGGCAATTGATGACTTTGAAAATAATTACTCATTTTCCCATCAAAAGGAGTTTCAAACACAAAATTATCATACAAAGTAGGTGACTAGTATGGTACATGTATGTTATTGGTAAACACAATTGCATTTGGATGGGATTAAGAATACTTATATCTAGTTATTCATCAAGGAGTGCCTCTTTTATATTAGTGATGATAAAGGGAACAACACACTCTTTGTGAAACATTGCTTTTGATAATTTATTTTGCATCTTGCTAGAAAGGGTGTAACTTTTTTGTTTGGTTAGATGATTGTGCCTCCCAATTCAAATAATCATGACCTTTTTTTGCACTTTTTTAATTTGATATAATTTTGAATAGGCCTTATGATGAAAGAGCACCTAGGCATATTTACAATCTTGCATTGCCCAAAAAAATGATTAAAGTAGTTTTGTTTACTCTTTGTTTTGTGTTGTTTTTGTTGTGTATTGATTGGTGTGCCATGGCAAAGTATGTTGGCAACACATTTGATGGAATTTTCATTATTTTAAATTGGTTGTTTGTGATCTTGGAATAAATCTATTTTCCCGTGAATTCTCCATATTTGAATTTTATTTTAAAAAACCCATTTAATCTTCCTTGTGAAAGGCAATGCCTCATGTTGAGTTTTTGCACTTCCTAAAATGCAGAGACATTGCAACAAAGTCGATGAAGGAAGTTGGGTGGCTAGAGTAGTTAAACGTTGGTTTTAGAAATGCAAATGAATGGAAATGTAAAAGCCCATGATTAGGCAACTGGCTATGGTGAGTTACATTGAAGACAAATCCTCCTAATTCAAAAGGCATGGGTCTCTATTGGCAAATAAAATCAAACATTTGCATATGTAAAAAATATTTTTGATGATATTTACAGTGTATGAGATGACCAAGGGAGGTCAATTTGTTGGTGTAAATAGGTGTTTTCTCTATCTAATCATTACTAGGTCCTATTTACATGTTAATTTTACTTAGGTCCTAGGTGGGAATCTTTCTAAAAGGTGTTAGTTGTCATTAGATCTTATCTTATCTTTTGATTTTTAGCACATGTATCCTAGGTAGTTATGATAAGTTATCACATGACATAGGATTAAGACACTTGTCATAAGCATATTTAATCCTATGTCTCACCTTGGCTATATAACCAAGGAGTTCTCATTTGTATATTGAATTCTATTGGATTTAATTCCATTATAGTCTTGAGAATTGCATATTGATCTCTCTTGTGCTTTCATGAAGTTCCCAAATCTTGGGTGGCTATAATCTTTAATTAAATCTTGCATGGTGCAGAGTTATTCTATACCAAATCTTACATGGCGTCAGAGCTTGTGGGATTTATTATTATTAGTCTTTATTAAGAGATCTAGGTTAAAAATCTTGGTAGATCTTGAAAATTTGAGTATGCTCTTCTCTTGCATCAAATGATGACATGGAGAATAAGAAAAGCTTGAAAGAAATACCTGATTTGGGGGTTTTCTCTTTGTGGGTTTGTATTGAAGGTTCAAATAAGAGATTGTTGGTGCAAATAGGAGCTCACCATTAAGATAGGAGGGTTTGAGAAAGTCAGTTTTTCCTTTTGTTTCATCCAAATCAAACATATGAGGCCAAATCTATGAGGGTTTGAAGCTGAAGATTGGTTGCCAGATTTGGAAGGTAGCTACAATTTTGGAGCACTTCGGGTCAAATTTGACACTTCAATGATGTCTAGGAGGCCCAAAAACCCCAAGATTGACTAGAAAATCATGAAAACCCAAGCACTTCACCCAGGGCCTAAGGAAAAAAAATCCCCTCCTTTTCCATTTGTACGATCGTACGATCATCATTAACTGCAAAAATCAAAATAATTTATAAATTGTTTGGGAGGCATTTTCATCAATGGGGAGACCTAGTATCATACTAGGGTGGTCTGGTTCTAGTAGACCCAAAAATTGCAATTATTACCTAAGTGTGTTGGGGCAGCTTGGTCCTATGCTTGGGCGGCCTCATTCCTATACAAAAACAGAATGTAAACCCTCTTAACCATTGATAAATATATGTTTTCTAAGCCCTATTCCCTTTTCAAATAATTTTTATTCCTTTTATATTTCTCATTTTAGTTGTTTTAGTTGTTGAAACCCTCAAAAACCTAGTCAAGTTTCCTTGTTTCAAGACATGATCTTTCTTGTCTATTTTGAGACCTTGTATGGGAATACCATGTAAAAAAAAAATGTTCCTCGTGGTCTATTGATGTTGTTTTCAAGTTCTCAAGTGTCATAATTAAGGACTTATGTCATCTCTTGCATATTTTTGTGTGCAACCTTATGAAATGACCCAATTGTCAAACCTAGGGTTGGGGAGATTGTTTTGCTAGTCTTGTGAAGTATTGTGAAGGTTATAACCCTTCATATTTCATATTATAAGAGTTCTCAACAATCCTCATCTTGCTGGTATTTATCCTTGAAAAATCAAAATCTATAGTCTTGTTTGCAGCTAAGTTAAGACCAAAAAATTTAAAAATGGAGATCTTGTTAATCTTCACTACCACTCCACCATTTGTAGCCCTAACAACTCTAACATATTCATCATAATTATGGGCCATAGACCTAATAAAGTATACATTCACAAAAAAAAATTGGTACCAGTAATTTCCCAAAATCATATACCCAAACATTTGAGATAGGAACACAATAAACTCTCTTGTTATACCAAAGATTAAACAAGCTCCATCTTGTGATAGAGATTTTAGCATCTTTACACTCCCTACCATTGTCCATCATGCTATCGAGTGAAATGCTTACCCCCTAGGCATGTGTTGCCTTTATTTATGATCCTGGTAATTGAAATATCAAATCCTTCTCAAGATGTCTCTTTGATGATGAGGATTGACCCTTAGATTGACTCATTTTTAAAATTTTGAAACTAGGGCTTAACACATAATTGGGGTTTGGTATTTTTTATCCTTAAACAATTTTCCTACTTAAAATTATAATCATGCAAGCCCTAGCTATTGGAGAGTCAAATTTATAAACCAAAGCTCAAGAAATGAACTTACTTGTTTGCTACACAAAAACAAACCCCTAGTTCATTGATGAAGCTGCAAGATAGCCAAAACTCACTCCCAATTTTTGTGTAATATAGAATAACTCCTCTCAACGATCACATGGCAGTATTTATTAAGAGAATCCATTAAGAAATTAAGTCACAAAAAATTAATCTGCCATTACTGCTCATTCATGTGAACCATGAGCCTTACATTAACCATTCTTCAAGTTTGAAAATGGATCGTTGACCTTCAAAAATGTGAGAAGAATCGACTATTGTTATCTGAATTGGCCAAGTTTGAAAATCCTTCTAATTGGAAGTTGAAGTGATTTGAAAATTCAAACCAATAAAAACACTCCATGTCACCTAAATTTTACATGTCATCTGCATGGGCCCACAAAGCAGAAAGATTTTAGAAAGGTTAGACACATCGGCCATCACGAAATTGACAAGGCCACATGCCACATTTTTGCGAGTTTGTAACCTGAGCTAGGGCCCACCTCATCGAACCTAAAGATGTGTAGAATCAAATGATATAATGCCACACATATCTATTCCACAAGTCCATAACTCCCATTTTATTCTAAACTAAGGACCTGTGAAACTGCAGAAACCAATAGAAACCTGACACCTGTTGGAAATTGAGTGCACAAAATATAATACAGACAAATAATTAAGTTATTCAATTTTGTACAAATGGAATTTCTATAAGCAACCGCTAGGAATAGAAGGGGCCAGTAACTTAACGAATATAAATGGCTTGAGAAATAACTTAAAAGACTAGGAACCTAGCCAACAAGTCAATGCAAAATTATAACAAAAGTGATAGAGCCAACTAAGGAAAAGGGTTTATAGACTAGGGAATCAAAATTTGAACCCTAGTAAACATGAATACAACAGAGAATTGCGGCTTAAGATGGCATGGCCTGACAGTACTTAATGCATGTATACGTGTATGCAAGGAAGCTTAGAGTACAAAGTAGAATGCTTCGCATTAATTTGAAAATCTAAACCACTTTAAAATTCTAGAACTGCCATTCAAAGTGGTTTTCAGTTTTTTAAAACAAAAACTCTCGTGGATAGATGAAAGGTTCAGGGTAGTTTTCAACTTTTAAAACAAAAAACTCGCATGGACATATGAAAGGTTGGAGAACCAGAATTCATTATGGACCTTGTAAATGGGCTATAATGTTTATCCTCAATGCATGTAAACCATGGAACCTGAAGATACCAATTCCTGACAAACAACTTTACTCAGAAATATGAATGAATGGTTAAATTTCAGCTAACAGAATGCATACTGGTCTAGTTTTCTAGGACTATAACTAACCTTGAGGAATAGAGTGAAATTGAAGACAAACACTAGCAGGTAAAACAAGTTACCAGCCAGCATAATCACTGAGTGTGATCTGAAACGTCGATCAAAAAACATACACATTTGAATCCAAAAGCTTGCTCTAATTAACTTCATGGATTGTGGAAAAACCATACCAACTAAAAATATTTATTTTCAGTTACACATTTTAAATATTTGTCTTTATCATTGTTGTATCTACATCTATTCTCATATATTTGCATCGTTATTAGCTTCAATTATCATGCATTTATTCACAATTCCTATATTCCATATTCCCTTTTATAGATTATTTCCATGAAACATAAGAATAATCTACAGAAGGTAGATCTATAACTTAAAATTAAAAAGTACTAACTCTTGCTCTTTTCTACTAGTCATTATGAGTCAACTTTATACAAGTTTGTGCAACAAATTGTAATGTCTTGGTATATAAAGATATTTATTGTGCACTTAATTCATATAAAAATCACAATGACAAATCATTCTAGGAATATTTCAATTTGGAATACTAAATAGAACATATATGCATGAAAACCAACATATAAGGCATTGCACACTTGCATGATGTCTTGCAACATTTACCCAAGGTTATAAAGTCAATATGTCAAGCAGGTTGACCTAAGAGAACTTGACCCTAGTGATCTTGAAGGTATTTTTAAATACTATCATCCTTACATGTGTATGAGACATTGGATACCAAGACAAATAGGTTTCAAAAGTCTAGGATTTGTTAGTTTTAATTAGTACATCACAGGTCAAATCCATGTGGAAGGTCAAATCTATTGCACTTAGGATCAAATTCACATGTGTGGGATTGATTGCAAGTTTTAAGGTCAACTTAGTTTAATTTTTTCCATTCTACTTGCAAACCATGTAAGAAGTTGAACAATTTTTAGTTATGGTTAAAAAGTAATTTTATTTATGTTATTTTTAGATTTCAAGATTGTGTTACATGATCTACCCTAGTTCTAAGTTAGGTTAATTGATTGTCCTATTCAAGTGAAAGAACAATAGTGTGTCCCACTTTTAGTATTATTGAGCCACCAAAATCAATATTTTTTAATATTTAGCATATTATATCAATTATACTAAATAAACTACTAAGAATTTAGGTTTGATATAAACCAATGATTTGTGGTATTTTCTCTATATATTCAATTTTATTTTTTTGGATTTAAGAGAATCTATTTTTTTGGCTACTTTTTAATTAAAAAATTATTATATTTCTATTATTTTTATAGTGTGACATTTTATCTTAATGTATAATTTTTACCAAAAATAAAATATTTCCAAGATCTCTTGGAAATAATTCATGAACTCCAATTTTTAGTGAATGGATTTTTTTGGTAATTTTTATTCAATATTGTATTTATTATTAATTTTTAATTGGGTACTGATTAAAATTTAGGCCTATATTTTATTGTAGCATGTTTCTCTTTACCTACTTAATTTTTTTTTTTGTTGAAACAAGGACATTGACGTAGAGTGCAATATAATTTTTAACATAATTTACTATATTTTTTATGCCTCCAATAGAGATCTTTATTCTTTATAATGGACTTATCTTTCTTATAAAATTAAAGTATATATTATAGTTGAACTAGAAAGATAGTTTTGAGGGTTACATACAGTAAAATCTTATCTCCAAGTGATTTCATTTGACTCCCATGTGCATGATGCAAAGTTGACAACATGTAGATAGGAGAAGAAAAAGTTTTCACAAGACACCACATGAGTGAGTTTGATATACGCATGTTCAATCAAAGGGGCTTCAATCAAACCCACTTAGATTGAAGCCCCCTTAGATCAAATGGGCTTATATCTAACCCCCATGTATTGTATTGTATTGAACTGTTAGTGCAATTTTCTAAAACCACAAGTGTTGCCTCCTTTGCACATGCACCAAAATTAAAGTTATTTTTTAAATCAAGTTAATGGGAAATAAAAAGAAAAAAACAAAATAAAACCTAATAATCATATCTTACAGAAAAGGAAATTGAATTAAATGTATTAAAAAAATGAGATATCGGAGTACAAAACAAGGTATGTCTTTAAACTCCCTGCTTGATAATTTTACTAGTTTACAAAATTTCATTATTATATTAGAATATATATAGTTGATTATTTATGTAAATTAGATTGAAATTTTAGTTAAATTGTGACATATAATTGATTATATGTAAATTAGATCAAATATTTAAGTAAATTGTGACGTATAATTTTGTTTGTCATGGTTTAATTAAATGTTTAATCTATTTATACAAATAATTATGTATGTATGTATGTATGTGTGTGTGTGTATATGTGTATGTTTATGTATTTTTATGCATGTGCATATATGTATATGTAAGTATGTATGTATATATGTTTGTATATGTATGTATGTATGTATATGTATATGTAAATGAATATATATGTATATGCATATGCATATACATATATAAATGTACATATGTATGTGTTTATGTATATGTATATGTACATATGCATGTGTATGTGTATGTGTATGTGTATGTGTATGTGTATGCGTATGTGTATGTATATATGTATATGTATATGTATGTGTATATGTATATGTATATGTATATATGAATATGTATGTATATGTGTTTACATATACATATACATAGATATGTATATATGTGTATATGTGTGTATATGTGTGTGTGTGTGTGTATATATGCACACACATACACATATACCATTTTTTAATTTTATTCAACTAGTTAATTTTTTTGTTATATAAGTATTTTTTTGAAAGATAAACTATAAAATGTGGCCATCGATATTTGGTTTCGCTTCTTAATCCCAATCTCTTCTTAAGGCCTCTCTATAGTGCAACAAACATAACATTTGACAAGATTAACCTTGCATATCCAAGGAAGTGATTCCCTATGATATATCTGAGGCTTGTAGAAGTCAAAGTGACAAGAAGACTATTAAAAAAATTATTGCAATTATTTGTGCTTGACATTCTTCTTTCTCTTCTTCTTCTAGATTTTTATCCCAATGATTCCCTCTAATCTCTTTATTCTTCTAGCTATCTATTATTTTTTGTTGAGATAGATTCCCCATAAAAGGTATAATAAAGTGAAGGGTGCTTCTACTCCAATACCTAGGACTTAGACAAAGCCAAGGCCTTTCAATAATATCTCTTGTGTCATTGTACTATCTCATATCACTTTTCTCTCGCATATATCCTTCCTTGCTTCCACATTTAACAAGGTATATTAAAAGGTTTGGTATAACAAGAATCACTCTTCCACATGTACCTTTGGGTATATAGGGATAGTGAATGGTTTGGCTTACAATAGATATAGCTATATTGAAAGGCTAAGTGATGCATTGGAGTAATAAGGGTTTATTTATGAGTACTAAGGAAATATATTTAGATTTATAATTTATATGTTTAGGGTTTTGGATTTAGGGTACAAGGTTTAATGCTTACAACTAAAGGTTTATATTTTAGGTCTTACAATATAGGATTTAAGGTCTATGGTTCAAGGTTTAAGGGTTTGTAGTTTATCATTTCTAGAGTTTAGTCTTTAATGTTTTGGGTTAAAGGTTTAAAAATTTGCATCTACTTATGTTGGCAATCAAACTATGTTATTTGACTAGATACAAATTTTGGAGAGGAAGCTCAACTTGAAGTTGATATAATTAGGATAGGCTCAAATTTAAGAAAATACTAAAGAGGAGGTCCAAGTTAGAGTGAATACTAGAGAGGAGGTGTATCCTCCAATTAATATTAGAGAAGAGATCCAAGTTCCTATAATTGATATTAGAGAGAAGGCCTAACCTTAATTTAATATTAGTGAGGAGATCCATGCTCATATAATTGATATTAGAGAGAGGGACCGACCTTAATTTAATATTAGTGAGGAGATCCAAGTTCACCAAGTTGGTATTAGAGAGGAAGCCCAAGTTTGTTAAGTTATCTTGAACAGTATGCCCAAGTTTGTCATTTTGATTTTGGAGAAAGGGCCAAGGTGATATGGATACAATTAAAGAGGGTGACCAACCTCTTCCCTCTATTGAATTTGTAAAATTCCAAGAAAGTACTCACAAGATCCAAGAATCTTGCAAATCCAAAGAAACCTTCCACAAGTAGATTTAGAATAAAAAACCTAGATTGTCACTAATGAACCAATAACTCTCATATGTAATAGTGATCTCAAACACTAGGTTTTTACTCTTATATATAGATAAGGTAAAGGCTAGGAATGCTATTTTTTTAGGTTTATTATCCAAAACAAATATATTTAAGAGATATTTAATTAGTTAAACTCACTTCCGAAAGAGTAGTTAACTAATCGAGAATATCTACTTAAGATATAATTATACTATTAATAATAAATAGCATGCATGAAACTTTAGATACATGATAAGAATATAACAAGTGTCTTCATCTCATGACTTGAGGAAAAAATATCAGGGTACTACATAAACTTAGCTAAATAAGTGAGAATAAGTCCTAAGAGGATAACTGGTTATTTAATAATCATTTTACATGAACACCCCCTTTAAGTGAAACTTGGGGAGAAGAACACAAATCTAAAAGCAAAGATACAAATATGGGTCCCATAACTTTGTCTAATAAGGTGGTCATGTACAAAAAAACTCTCAAAAGATGGAGAAAAGGAGAAAAAACTATAGGAAAAAACTCCTCCCTAAAATAAAAAAATGAGAATGACTTAGAATCCTCCTCTTAACATGTACCTAAAGATTAAGAACAAGAACATGAACATGAAGCATGAAGAAGCTACAAACAACTACCAAAGTATGATTGCTCTAATTGTAGAACCTCCATTGAAATTAGGATGATGATCGTGATAAAAAAATAACAAATTTGTACGAGTATGTAATGATGCTACTCAAACAATCTCAAATGACTACAAGGAAATAATATGGTAGTCAAATATATAGATTGCACATAGAATGTATGAGTGACTTCAAGGACACTACTCAAACAAAGTACAAATGTTAGTTTGTGTTAATTTGGTAGTAAAAAATATTAGTGCCAATAGTCTTAAGAATTTTGAACAAAAAGAAAACATGGAAGGTACCCTCCAAGGAAGCATTCAACACAAATATTATGATACCCCCCTCAATGATGAGAAGGGGGAGGAATGGCAGAAATACTAAAGTATGTGTTGAAAGGAAATTTACAACCATCTATGACTATTTATACATAATCCAAATAGAGAAAATCATGCAAACAAGTACTCATAACCCATATAAAAAAGAGTAGCAACATATCATCAAAATGATACAAGATATACCCTATGAAAACCCTCAAAAGGGAAAAACCAAGCCTCAAAAAGCATCTATCACTCATGTATTATTCAACAATGAAATCATTAAAATACATCTTCAAAGTCTCCATGAACTCTTATGAAACATCAAGCTCTCTGCATGCACTCCATGTGAACAATTATGTAACCACACATTCCATGGCATGCTTCAAACTCTCACATATGCAACCTACAAGAGATTCTTACACTCAATCCTCTTAGCCAAAATAGCTAACCTTAACTACACATGTGCTCACTTTTACAAACATAAACTTGCACAAAACCACCAAGTGGTATTACATAATCGATGTGACTAATACCATGAGCTTACAAAACCATTTCCCCCCTCATTTGCTTTTTGGTACTAAGTTTTTCCAATATTAAATATTTTTTGAATGTGCAAACCCACATTGCATATTTATCCCAATGCTACATATAACACATAAAATGGCCCCAAAAATGCCAAACCCATATGATGCACACATCCCTAGATCCCTTAGGTGCACCACAAATAATCTTAAATTATATTATAGCATTATGCGAGGTGAAAAACACACATTTTCCTAACATTCTCTTGCTTGTTACTTTGGATAAGGGGTAAAAAGTAAACTCAAATATCAAGAGAATAACCTCTACAGTCAACATGAACCGATCAAGGAATCAAAGTGCTCCATGTGCTCCATCAATATACCTAAAAAATAATCAAGATGACCACCATATCAAACATGAATTCTCTCATCTTCCATCATGTCAATGCACAAAAGATAATATCCCATCCAAAGAGATGTCACACTATCACATAGAAGTATAGGTCCTACCTCAAAATGATATCCAAACACAAACACTAAATTCAATGGTAACAAATATGCATTGGTAGTTGTGAAGAAATAATCACTATAGTTGAAATAGCAATCATACTTAGTTTCTAACACATCCAACCAACCATAGCTCAAAACCAAGGCATACACATCATAACAAGACAACCTCATGAAATCAACATGTCTAACCTAAATTCATTGACAAGCTCCATGTATTAAACATGTCAATGAAGAACATACACATCCAGGAACTTCCACTACATAGGTAATGCCAATTCTAAAAATGAGCAAGGCATCCGAAGATCCACTAATAGCACCACATAGAAGGTATAACCAATATCATGTAGTACCAAGGAACATCCACAAAGATATACAAAATTACAAACAAATAAGTTGTAATACAACTCTCACCACTAGTCTCCATAGCTCTCCCAAGTTCTCCACACTCAACAAAAGAAAGAGATAAAGGAACCTTCATTTTTTCATCAAAGAACAACAAACAACACATTACCACAAACATATAGATCACTATAGCTCCACACAAATCTCAACTCTAATGTCATGTGAAAACAAACATCTAGGAAGAAGAAAACTTACAAATTAAAGCATGTAGCATGTCCTTATACACACACCTCTAAATGCTATAGTTGTCATAAGTCTGATATCCTTCACTAAACCCCAAATCAAGCATTATTCATATCTAACCATAACCAAGATGAATGCATCTCAAAACAAAGGAAATTAAAAATCAAATTCATTCCAAAATTAGGAAATCGACCTAATAATATCTACTTAACTCCTCATCCATGAATGACACAATAAATGAACTCATATACACGAGGAGATAAGCATGCCGACACTACTCAAATGAAATATATAAAACTAAATAACCATAGTTCAATATCATATCCATGAGAAGACAAAGTATAAGATATAATGCATCTAAAAAACAAGAATGGGAAATACCTCTTAGGTGATTATCCACCAAGTAGACCAATAGTAGGGAATGAGAATTCTCCTCCAAGATAACCAAGTCATCATGACTTGCTCTAAGAACAATCTCATCTAGATTGTCATGTCTCGAATTCTGATGCAGGTTGTTTTTGGTTTTGTGTGAATTTGTTATGTGATTTGATGTGTGTGGTAGAGTAATAATGAATACTATGGTGTTTTGGTGTGGTGATATATGAAAGTGTTTGCTTAAATTATGAAAAGTTGAATAGTATTGAATGTGTTCTACTTTGAAAATGAAGCAAAATAGAATAGAAATATTTGAATTAATGTATTATATTGTTTTGATTTATATCTTTATGGGATACTAATTTAGTTTATTGTTGTGTGCCTGAGTGCACTTGAGATGCAGGTGGTCAAAGACCAAGGGTGTGATTAAGGAGAGGAGGTTAGCTTCTTGACAGGATAAAGCAGGATGTCCTCTCGATCACACACGAGCACTTAGATTCATGTAGATTGCATTTAGGAATGACAATTTTAGTTTGATTGTTTTGATTATTTGCAAATTAAATAATGATTAGTCAAATTAAATAAATAGTGAAATATAAACGTAATAAAGTAAAATAATTAATTTTAATTTTAATTTAATTATAGATTTCGTTTTAAATGATTTTACATGTTAAAATCTGAGTGAGTATGTTATCCTTCTTTTAACTTGTGTTGATTTTTGAGTTAATAAATTAACTAATAGTTAGAAAATATTTATTTAATTATTGGGTAAATATTTACATTGTAAAATTAGAATTAGTTTTGGGTAAATATTTTTCGAAAAGGGGATTTATTTGCAACTAAATTGAATATTATTTTATATTTTTCATCTAAGCATGGGAAATGGAAAAGATAAGTTATACCTTATTTTTATTTTAAAAATCTTTTCTTTTTTAAAAGATTAGGTTTAGAAACAGAAAAAGGAAAAAAAACTTTATTAAGGGAAAAGAGTTTCCTAGAGAGATAACGGTTCTTGAAAATATGCTCTGCAAATTAGCTCTAATGGCTACCAAGTAAATGCTTATTTTATCAAAAAGTTTCAGAATGATTTTGGAAATAGTAGGAAAAAGGAGTTAGTAAAGTAACAAGAAAAGGAGAGGAGAAGAAGAAGCTCTTTCAGAAAACAAGTTCCAGAAGAAGCAAAGAGAAGAATTGACTAGAGAGCAACTACAACTAGAAGCGAAATATCTAGGTTTCTAATTCTATATCCATGAATTTAATTCCCAAGTGTCTGAAATATAATAGTATTGTTGAAAGATTGAATTTCAAGTGTTTGAAGTTGTTTGCAAAACTGTGAAATTGGTGGAAATTTTCCATTCTTTTGTATGCATTTGAAAAAATTTGCACAACTTCTTCGTTATCAGAATGGGGCTTCTTTCCTTTGCAAATTATGGTCCATAATTTTGTTTCTGATTATTAAATCTTTATACAAAAATTCTAAAATAAACATATATATACACATACTCCCCTGTACATGTATATAAATATATATATATACCCAATTTTTAAAGCTTCTGGGAACACAACAATGGACTGAATGCTATTCGTTGGAGTCTTGTATTTTAATGAAGCAAGAAATTGTGAATTGTGGCGATACCCCAACCCCGTCCCATGGAGGAAGGGAGCTGCATTGTGGAGGGACAGCGTCGTCCATAGGCCATGGCCTATGGAGGTGGCGTTCCCCCCTCACATGCATCACCTTCCCCATGGGGAGAGGTGTCAACCCCCTGCTGAGTATAAACCGTGTTTTCCTTATTTAAAACTTACATTTGAATCCTTTTGGAATTTTCGTTGTTTGATAACTATAAATTAGGTATATATATATATACAGACATATATATCTCTGTATACCTCGGGAAACATTTACTCATTATCATTGATATTATGTAGAAAATGCAACATTGTGTAAATGTATATATGTATATAACATATTCATTTATAAATTTATTATGTATATATATATATACACACATAATAAACACATATACAAATCTGGGCAATAAACTTTTATATCTTAAAACTTAGAGAGATGTAAAATATATAATTCTGTTTATAGTAGGAAATATGTATTCATATACAAATCTGGATATCTATATTGCCTTTCATTTCTAAAATTGTTTTTATTCTTGAATAATGGTGCACTGTATTTACCATTCGTCATTGTAAAACTTAATGAAATATATATAAGACTAAAAAACGTTGAAGATGGATATTTTATTCGTTAGCAAATGTATTCTATAGTAAATGTATTTATAAACTAGTGAATTTTCTGAATATAAAACACAAAAAGATATATATAAATATAATATTGCACCTTAATTAGATGATATTATTGATATTACCACCACTGGGAGAGTGATTAGTTGCCAACCTGAATTATGTAACTCTGAATAAATGTGAGTGAAATTGCTTTCTTTTATTTAAATTTAACTTATTATTCTTTTCATAAAAGTGTAGACACATTCCTATTAAATAGGAAAGTAATCTGTAAACTATGATTTTACCCCATACTTATAAGGCTGAATAGAGTAGTTTTCTTTTTTTGAACTTATCAAAAATTACTTACTTTGAGCAAATTATTTAAATAGAAAATAGAACTTGTGGGTTTAAGCATGCTCTTTACAAAAGATTGATTTTAGATTGCCTAGTGACTTTCATTATAAATTGCATGGAAATATCTCTCAAACAGAGTGTGTTTATGAAAAGCTATTTGACAATATTTATGTGTACATTGACTTGTGATGGAATTCCTTTGGAAGTAGAAATGTCTATGAAAACTATAGATGGAAAATGCATTATTTACTCTCTTTTTTAAGAAACTTCTGGGACAGGATGTCGAAGATGGACCCACAGAGACGGTAGTTTTACCTTTTCTAAAACTATCATTTATTTTATTATTGCTTGGCCAAGCACATGCACCGTTGAAATAGATGGAAATAAAATCCTAGAAATAAATTTATATAGGTCTCCAGAGCCACCTCCTGTTTGCAAGAAATATGTTATTCTCATGTTAGGAATGCATATAGGCATCAGGCTTGCATCGAGAGTTCCCTCTTGCTTTGTTGTTTCAGGTTGCTAGGCTCCTCGTGCAGGGCCGGGGATTTCTTCGAGTTAGGAAGAAACCCGGGGAATTCATGCACTTTGTGGTTGGGCGGAAAAGGCGCCTTAATCACACTCTTGGCCCCAACTTGCAAGAAGACCAGTGGTGTCACGGCGGTTGAGGTTCAGAGTTTCTTATGCTATAGATGTATTCATGTATTATTTTTGGAAGGCTTGTATGACCCACTTGTAAAAAAAACTTTAATTGACATTCAGTATTGTAACATTGAAATAGATGTATTGAATGAAAGATTTTGATGTAACATTGAAATAAATGTATTCATTGAAAGTTATTGATTTCATTTGAATATGAATGAATTTATGGAAACTCAATTGATGCACTTTTATTATATGCATATGTATCAATGTAAAGATACTTGATGTAGATGCAATGTACTTATTTGGACACATGAAATGGGACTTATTACTACTTTTTCTCTTGATATCTTTTGGGAAGCTCTCATTATTTGCATCATTTACTTTTACCTTATTTGAAATGTAATGAGTTTTTGGCAACATATATGCTTTAATAAACTTCATCTTTCGAGCGTTACATAGATCCATATTGAACTTACATCCAACCCAGGTGTAGGCTCCTTATAATTCATTTTGAAACCTCATCAAAGAGTAATAATCTTGACACATGATCTCCAATCTCAAGAGATATTATAGCCTCACCCAATCCTCAAGTATTCATGAGTACTTAAAATCAGTAAATCCATGCTAAGCTCCAAATATGACACTGCACTCCCATGAAGCTCCCAAGAAAATGGCCAATGTACTCAATACCAAGAGAACCAACAAGATCAATGTCAAAGCTCCAATTGTAGAATTAGGAACCCAATCATGACATCATAATCTAACATCTCCTCAAAATATCATATGCTCCAATGAACATATCATGCTCCTAAGAGCACTTGTATCATGCCAAAACTCTAATATGCACAAACAAGAGTAAACCAAGACACAATACCAAAACCATCCTATCAACAAGGATCACTTATCAAAGAATTGATAAGTCATAAACCAAAACCTCAATAAAAGGCTCAAAGAGGTCTTCATGGCTAACCAAGATGTCACCATCTCTAATCACATGAAGATAACTATCTCCTATCAATAGAACCCAAGATGTCAATTAAATTTCATTGTAGAAAATAGGATCCAAGAGCTCATATGTGACACCAATAGCCATTACATAATATTATCCATCATCAAATGATGAATCTAGATGTCACTTCCAAAAACTCCCATTGAACCATGATACTGAGCTACACATGGAATCATGAAAAACATCTTGTAATTGAAGATCCTCCATGGCCCCAACCAAATGAAAAAAACTCAACACCAAGAGCTCCCAAAGGTTAGAGTACAATCACAATCTCCAAACCAAGAAGATACACCACCACCAAAATCATTGTCAAAAGCTCCCAATTAGGAATCAATCTAACAAGGGTGGGTTGAGTAGCTCACAATACTGTGTTCCACTTTTTGGCCAAAGTAGGACATTAAAATCAAGATTTTGCACCAAATTTTCACTTTATGACACCTATAGCAACTAAACCATTAAGAATTTGAAGCTAATGTGAACTAGTGATTTTTGAGATTTTGTCTATAGATTATAAATATATATTTTTAATTTTAAGAAATAATTTATGAGTTTTTTTATGTAACTTTTAATAACTTATTTGTTATAGTTAACAATATTTTAAAAAAGTGACATTACTTTGGTAAAGAATAACTTTGTAGAAAGGATAAAATTATAAATTATTAGACATAGAATTTTAGCACCAATATCTAGGGCATATATTTTTTATAACTTTTTAAAGTGAAATTAAATATAATTCAAACCTAGCTTAATTCGATAACTCATAACTTTATTTATCTGAATTTGAATTAATTTTTTTTTTTTGTTTGGAATAAGGACATAAATACCTAGGGCACAAATATATTTTATAATTTTTTTCTCTATTTTCCTATTTTTTGCTTGTGTGAAACAAAGACCTTGATGTTCGATGAAAAACCTACATTCACAAGAAATAAAAAATAAATATAATAATCAAATTATATATATATATATATATTCAAAATTACACTTTTTGAAAAGCTTGTAATAAGGGTTATGTACTTACAAAACATAATTTCTAAATGACTTCATTTGATCCCCCAAAAGGTAAAGAGAAAGTGGTTTTTCGTCAAAATTTTGAAAGGTGTTGAGGGGACTCCATTGTGGGTATGCTTTAAGACTAGAGGGGTTCATCCAAGGGGGTTTAGTCTAATGCTTTTAAATTAAAACCCTTTAGATGAAACTTCTCAAGGATTAAATCATTAAATTTTTGAGAAAATATGTGATTTCAAGAAAAAATGAAGATGTCCTAGAAGGGGGACACATTATCGTGACAACACCTCACCATCAACAATGTACCTGCATAAATAATCATGTCATGTCAATTTCCTAAAGGAACAAGGAACATCCATTTAACCATGATCACCACAAAATGTACCAACATCAAAATCCCACTATGTCAAATATGTTTGCATCACATAGTCAACAAGCATAGGTCCCACATCATGACTATACCAGGTAACACCATCTCTCTTCCTCATAGTGACAACTAAACTTATGAAACATGTGACTAAACTGAGACAAATCAAAATTTGCATCTAATTGAAACATTTGTGGGTATAGACAACCCATATTTGAATTATATAACTTGTAAGTATAGATGACTGACAACATTATATAACTTGTAGATCTCACAATGCAACATAAGAAAATCAATAATATATTGGTAACCATGTAAAATAAGGATAATCAAAGATGTACATGTAAGCATCCAATTACTCAAACACCAAATCATCGTAGATTTAATTTGTTGTCAACTCACAAAAGTACCATAATCACAAGAACCCATAAACAATTTAGATGGAAAAAATAATAAATAAATCACATTGAAATATCTCCAAACTTGATCCATTGTGTAATGCTCTAAACAATATTTTTTTCAACTATAAAAAGTCCAAAATCTAACTTGCATGCACAAGTTATAATCTCTCCAAGTCTAAAAAGAACATTTGACTTATAGAAAGAATTTCTTTGTCAAAATAGTAAAATTTTAAAAAATAATTGATACCAAATTGTATTTCTCATAAATACCTTTCCAACAACTATAAGAAGTCAAAAATCTAAAACTCAAGGTAAAATTTATGCTCCCTAGAAGAAAGTTGTCCAATTTCACTAGCATTGGTGGCAGGTGAGTGGTCTGTTGATAACTTTTGGGCAGTGTTGTAGTGGTGGAATGGTGGCAAAATTTAAAATTAATTAAATTTTTCTAAATATATTTTACCCCTCAATTGGGGAGGAGGGGACAGGGGTTTTGCACCATTGGTTCCCTAATAGACTATTGCAAGATGGTGTGTCCCTTGGTCTCCTTTATGCAATGTGACACTTGGGGTTTGTGACATGGCTTAACCACCTGCTGTGGATCTTGTATAAATATGGTGGTTGTATCGAGCATTAACATGTCAATCTTTTGGTGCAACGACAACCACTAATGTAACAATTGGTATCAGAGCTGAGGTCACAAGTTCGAACCCCTCGCTTGCGCTAGGGGGATTGTTAGAAGATGGTGTGTCCCTTGGTCTCCTCTATGCAACGTGGTGCTTAGGTTCATGACATGGCTTAACCGCCTCCTGTGGATCTTGTATAAATCTAGCAGTTGTATTGGGAATTAATAGGTCGATCTTTTAGTGCAACGACAACCACCAATGTAACAATTGGTATCAAAGCCTAGGTCATGGATTCAAACCCCTCACTTGCGCTAGGGGGGATTGTTACAAGTTGTGCGCCCTTGGTATCCTTGTGTTGCAAAACACAACACTTGGGTTCGTGACATGGCTTAATTGCCTTTTGTAGATTTGTTAACTCTAACAGTTGTATCGAGCATTAGCAGGTTGATCTTTTGGTGCAACGACAACTATCTTTGTGTAATGTCTTAAAATTACACCCCTTACAATTTCACATACATTCTTGTATCCATTTTGGTGTCCACTCCCCTAGAACTTGTGTAGGCTCATTTTAACACCTACATCAACCTTTTTTCCCTCTTAGGATTCTCAAAGAACCCCTTTTTAGCAGCTACAACTTTGTGTCGAACTGTGTGCTTTCCCTATTTGTGTCATTTTGTAGCATGACATGTCTAGACACTAGCATGTTGCACAAATATCTGCGTGTCGTGCTAGCGTCCTATGACATTTCAACATTCAAACAACCGTTTCCGTGCATGTTTGCCACTTGTCACCTACTTTGGTCGGTGGTAATGGTCCGAGATGCCTTGTAACAGCTCAGGAAGCTTCTTTTCCTTCCTTAAATGTTATCTTTTCACTTCATTTGCAACTCTCTTCTGCTTCTAGTTTCTCTCTTGCTTTGGATTTAACCTTCCACTCTCCAACTCTTGCTTGCACAGCTTCATATAGCTTGCTACACCAACATTCTTACATATTTTCAAGCTCTCTTTGAAACATTCTCAAGCTCTTACCACACTCTTTGCAACAATGTTGGCTCTTGCAACTTCATCTCCCTTATCTCATACTTGTGAGCATCTTGGGATTCTATATCTCCTTTCTATTGCATTTTAACTTTGTGATACAGGTTCTCCTCCTCGAGCGGAGATTGCTTTTATCATCCATACTTGGTGGTGCAGGTTCTACTCCTAAAGTGGGTTCTTTCACCACACGCTTTATCCATTTCAGTTAATTTCTCTCTTTCTATTTGGTTGTCTATGGAGGTGAGAACACCAAAACAAGGATTTGACTAAAGCAAACTCCTATACAGCCCCAACACTTTCTCTAGATATCACACATGCAGGTTTTGAAGACATTCATTTGCTGGAGGTTTCATCACTTGAGTGATTTTAAGCATTTCCTTTCTTCTCCTTATCTTTATCGATTCTACTTCACTTTATTTCAATTTTTTTATATTCTGTTGCTTTCTCATGTTCCAACATTTCTTAGCAATTAGAGTAGAAGTAGCCACTTTGTCATTTTATGTGACATTCTCACTCTCTGGTCTGTACGAGATGCCAACGCGTCACGTTTTCATCCATATTTTGCACTGACATCCTTTGGCTGAGAGCTCGTCAATTTGTCCAAAAAATCTTCGTGACCTAATTTTAAAACTTTCATGTTGTTCCTTGAGATAGTTTAGGGCAGTTCGCCCTGTGAGGCTCCCTAATTGAAGAGAACTAGTGAGTAGTGAATCCCCCTTCTCTACACTATGCAACTCAAATCGAGGGCCCGTGCTGAGGGGCCAAGCTCCATTGGTCAAGGGTTGACCATTGGCCAACAAGACTAATGACTAACAATTGTCTGACCTGTTAGCTCCAACAATGATAGATGTAGGGTGGCTACAGGATGACGTCTATGGAACCCCCTACTCCCCACCCCCTCTGAATCCCATCCCAAGCCCCCTCCAATTATTATTATTATTTTAATTTATTTTTCCTTTGGAATCAAATTGTACAATCGTATTATAGGTTTATGGGGGCCAAAAAATTGTATTTTTTTAGTAATCAAAATAGACCAAATTTTATGTCAATCTTCATATCTCAGGCCTCCTAGATCCAATGGTGAGGTATGTTTTATTCCAAGGGGTCATCCATAAAATTTACCCTACAAAACCCTCATGGTGAACACTGAAAAGAAAATCCTTTTTCCAACTTAGATTCATAACTCTAGATTTGTAAAACTAACCACAAATTTGGAAAACCAAAACCCCAAATCTATTAAACACGACTTGGATAAAATATACATACCTTGCAATATCTTCATTCTTTCCTACAAAACCCTAGATTCAACTATGCACTAGATTTTCTTATACAAGGGATATACCAACCTCAACCATGGCTCTAATACCAAATGAAAGAAAAATTGCAGCCATCTATGACAATTTCCACACTACCTAAATAGATAAAATCATGAAAAAAAGTACTCATAATCCATATGCAAAAGAATAAACAACATACCATCAAATATGACACAAGATATACCCTAGGAAAACCCTCAAGAGGAAAAAATACAACCTCAAAAAAGAATCCATCACTCATGTATTATTTAGTAGTGAAATCATTACAATACATGTTTAGAGTCTCCATGAACACTTATGAAACACAAAATCTCCACATGCACTCCATGTGAAAAAGCATGTAACCAAACATCCCATGACAAGATTCAAACCCTCACATATGCAACCTACAACAAATGCTTACACTCAATCTCCTTAGCCAAAATAGCCAACCTTAGACAACTATGCACGTGCTTGCTTTTATAGACATAATCTTGCATGAAACAACCAAGTGGTATTAAATAAACCATGTGACTAATACCATGAGATTGCAAAACCATTTCCCCCCTCATGTACTTTTTGCTACTAAATTTGTCCAATATGAGATATTTTACCAACGTACAAACCCACATTGCATATTTATCCCAATGTTACCAAACATATAAAGTGGCCCCAAGAATGTCAAACCCATGTGATGCATGCATCCCTATATCCCTTAGGTGCGCCAACAAAATTATTAAATTATACTATAACATCATGCAAAGTGGATAACACACCCTTTCCTAATATGTTCTTCAATGTAGTGTAAGAAGAAGAAGAATCAATACGAGGAGGATAAATGTACCTACAATTGAAACAAGGTGTTCTCATACAAGAAAAACTCACATGATAGTAGCACACAACCAACCTCCCATGACATTTCAAAAAGTGTGTGCTCATACAAGACACACTCATATGATGGTAGCAAACAACTAACCTCTCATGGCAATTTGTTAGTAGTGTGAGTACAATAATGACTTAACAATATGTGCAAGAGCCCAAAAATACATCTACAATGTGTGACACTTTATTTCAATGTGTTTACAAGTAAAAAAGTGCATAGAAACAAGATTCTTACTATGTCAAAAAAGGACCACATACTAAAAAATAACTATAATTTTTATAAAATCTTAAATTATAAATAAAAATTACCTACACATTAAAAAAGATGCAAGGAGAGGCTTCAAACAAAAATAACAATGACCTATAGAATATTTTTTTTAATAGTAGCATGGCCATGTCAATCTTGGAAAGATATTTTATCACTTATAAGAATTCAAAACCAACTCTATGATCAAAAGATATGCCATTTCAAAATTCCTAAAATGAGAACTATGCAAAAAGATCTCTAAGAAAAATAACTTTTAGAAAAAAACTAGAAGTTAAAACTAACTCATCTTCACCAATATGGAGAGAACAAAATTCTACCTTGTATAAAAAAAATCACTCAAAAAATGGATAGTGTATGAGCAAGAAATAGACCTCTAAAGTTGGCCTAAAAAAATAACACCAACATTTGTCAACATCAACAAATAAAAAGATGATGCTAGCATCTATCTTGCATGGGATGACATCTCCAGCCAAAAAGATGGCATTGCTACCCATTAGAAAAGGTGATATCATTTGATAGAAATATTTCAACTAAAATATTCTTTGCAACTACTAATATATTCTAAAACTTCCCTAGATTTCATGAAATTACCTTCATACAAATTGAAACTATTAGTTTTTCCCATGAGGCAGAGACGAAGATGGCATTGCTAAGGCTAGTTGTTTGTAGTAAAGTTGTGGTGGTATTGTTGGCAGTGACAATCCAAGTGTTTCTCCTAGAAACAAATAGTGGTTGCATGCATTAACACCTATATACTATACCCTCTATTTTCTTAAAACCTTAAAAAAATTTAAAATCATACTATATGCATATGGGATGATGCAGAGATTTATGATGTAGGTAGTATGCGTCTACACAAGTAGTGTATTATAGTGATGATAGTATAAAATTATTGTATGGATATGTACAACTTGTATGAATTTTTGTACAACTACCCTTGGAGCTCCCTAAAGACCTTTTTATGTCATGAGAAAATCCTATCAAATTTATAGTCGATTCATAACTTTTTAGGCCTTCTAGACTCAATGGTGAGGTCAATTTTGCTCCAAGATGCATTGTATGGAATCAATTAATAAAAATATGCAAACAAGGGAAGTGGTTTACATATCTAGAGCTTTGATATCATTTAAAAGTCTAGGAAAGTACTAACAAGAGCCAAGGATCCTACAAAGCCAAATAAAATTTCCACAAGTAGATTTAAAATTAAATAACTAGATCATCATTAATGATTTAATAATTATCGTGCCTAGTCATAATCTCAAACACTAGGTATATGCTCTATTATATATAAGGTAGAGGCTAGGGATAAGATTTGGAGAGTTATTATGCAAAATAAATAATCTATTTAAGAGATAATTAATTAGTTTTAACTCAACTCCAATAGATAGTTAACTTGTAAAATATATCCACTTAATATAGAGTTTTACCATTAATTTAATGAATAGTACATGCATAAAACTTTAGGATACCATAAGATCATGGCAAGTGTCTTAATCTTATTACTTGAGAAAGAAGTTCAATATTATAAGTAAACTTAGTTAAATAAGTGTAAACAAGTCCTAAGATAATAACCTATTTCACACTAATAGATTTAGATGCTAACCTTATTGAAGAGATCGAGAAAAAATTAAAGATAGAAGAAATTGAATCATTTAAGTTAAATTAACTTTGAAAAATAAGATCCTATGCACAATAAGAATATATGCCCATGAGGTCAATAAATAGATGATCTAAAAAGATATTTAATTACCTATTTTAGTAGTTAAAATATAATTGGTCATGCCCAATTTTTAGTATTTATTTCTCGAATGAAATGGAGCCCTCAAAACTATTAGGTGTAGGTTTCATGAGCATGAGGAGAAAAGATGTCATAGGAAATGTGAAAAGAGGTTTATTTTCAATTACTAAAAGACCATGCTCTACCAATAAAATTATTTCAAGAAGAGTGATTTTCACTTCAAATTTAATTCTATAAATATCTATAAAAATGTCAAATTAGCTCACTTCAAATATGGTTGATGTGAGTAGGAAGATCATAATGCTATATGCAAAGAGATGAATATTTTGGATGACAATACCATAGAAGGCAATTGGGTATTAATGTGCAGATTTCATTAGTTTGAAAAGACTAAGTATAGTGTAAGGAATTTGTTTTATGATTATTGGAATAAGCATACTCCCCCTTCCTCAAATCTCAAAGATGTTCTCAAATACAAGATTGGATAAAAATAATATACATAACATGCAAAATATTGGCTGGATATAACCCATGATGAGATGCATGTAAAATTTTATTTTGATAATCCTCATGTGAAGATTAGGTAATGTATATTTAAGATGCATATACCTTGGTATTTGAAGTTGAACAAAATCCTCAAAATTAAATGTTTTTATCGCCACTTTGAATTCAATATTTATTATAAAGTATTTTGAAAGTTTGAAGAAGAAAATAGCACTGTTAAAAACACACCTCCTAAATGGTTCAATGAATTTAGAACCTCCAAATTATGTATGATAAATCCAAGGACACCGTGGATGATTTAATCGAATGTATAAAAGAACTTTGTGAAACATGTGAAAATTCAACAAAATTTATATTGAGAGATTAAAACACTAACATGACCAAGATGGTTAATTTTAAGAGATACAAGTACATCAAGTGTAAAACTATTTTTTTTTAAAAATCCACCAGAATAGATTGTGTGGAAGAGGAACTATTGGTTGGAACATTAATGGATTTAAAAAAAAATGATAGATACAACATAGTCATTTTTTCAAAGCAACAAGAAAATCAGATTAAGACACTGACAGATACTTGAATATTCATATAGCACTCTTGGCAATTGATGACTTTGAAAAAAATTACTCATTTTCCCATCAAAAGGAGTTTCAAACACAAAATTATCATACAAAGTAGGTGACTAGTATGGTATATGTATGTTATTGGTAAACACAATTGCACTTGGATGGGATTAAGAATATTTATCTCTAGCTAAATTCATCAAGGAGTGCCTCTTTTATATTAGTGATGATAAAGAGATCAACACACTCTTTGTGAAACATTGCTTTTGATAATTTATTTTGCATCTTGCTAGAAAGGGTGTAACTTTTTTGTTTGGTTAGATGATTGTGCCTCCCAATTCAAATAATCATGACCTTTTTTTGCACTTTTTTAATTTGATATTCTTTTGAATAGGCCTTATGATGCAAGAGCACCCAAGCGTATTTGCAATCTTCCATCGCCAAAAAAAATGACTAACGTAGTTTTGTTTACTCTTTGTTTTGTGTTGTTTTTGTTGTGTATTGATTGGTGTCATGGCAGAGTATGTTGGCAACACATTTGATGGAATTGTCATTATTTTAAATTGGTTGTTTGTGATCTTGGAATAAATCTATATTCCTGTGAATACTCCATATTTGAATTTTATTTTAAAAAAACTCATTTAATCTTCCTTGTGAAAGGCAACGCCTCATGTTGAGTTTTGCATTTCCTGAAACAAAGAGACATTGCAACAAGGTCGATGAAGGAAGTTGGGTGGCTAAGTAGTTAAACGTTGGTTTTAGAAATGTAAAAGTCCATGATTAGGCAACTGGCTATGGTGAGTTACATTCAAGACAAATCCTCCTGGTTCAAAAGGCATGGGTCTCTATTGGCAAATAAAATCAAACATTTGTAGATTTAAAAATATTTTTGATGATATTTCCAGTGTATGAGATGATCGAGGGAGGTCAATTTGTTGGTGTAAATAGGTGTTTTATCTATCTAATCATTACTAGGTCCTATTTACATGTTAATTTTACTTCGGTCCTAGGTGGGAATATTTCTAGAAGGTGTTAGTTGTCATTAGATCTTATCTTATCTTTTGAGTTTTAACACATGTATCCTAGGAAGTTATGATAAGTTGTCACATGACATAGGATTAAGACACTTGTCATAAGCCTGTTTAATCCTATGTCTCACCTTGGATATATAACTAAGGGGTTCTCATTTGTATATTGAATTGTATTGGATTTAATTCCATTATAGTCTTGAGCATTGTATATTGATCTCTCTTGTGCTTTCATGAAGTTCCTAAATCTTGGGTGGCTATAATATTTAGTTAAATCTTGCATGGTGTAGAGTTATTCTATACCAAATCTTATATGGTGTCAAAGCTTGTGGGATTTCTTATTATTAGTCTTTATTAAGAGATCTAGGTTAAAAATCTTGGTAGATCTTTAAAATTTGAGTTTGCTCTTCTCTTGAATCAAATGATGACTTGGAGAATAAGAAAAGCTTGAAAGAAATACTAGATTTGGGGGTTTCTTCTTTGTGGGTTTGTATTGAAGGTTCAAATCAGAGCTTGTTGGTGCAAATATGAGCTCACCATTAAGATAGGAGGGTTTGAGAAAGTCAGTTTTTCCTTTTGTTTGATCCAAATCAAACATACGAGGCTAGATCTATGAGCGTTTGAAGCTGAAGAGTGGTTGCCAAATCTAGAAGGTAGCTACAATTTTGAAGCACTTCAGGTCAAATTTGACACTTCAATGATGTCCAAGAGGCCCAAAAACCCCAATATTGACTAGAAAATCATGAAAACCCAAGCAGTTCACCCAGGGCCTAAGGAAAAAAATCCCCTCCTTTGCCATTTGTACAGTTGTACGATTGTCATTAACTAAAAGAATCAAAATAATTTATAAATTGTATGGGAGGCATTGTCATCAATGGGGAGACCTAGTATCATACTGGGGTGGCCTAGTATCTTACAAGGGTGGTCTGGTTCTAGTAGACCCAAAAACTGCAATTATTACCTAATTGTGTTGGGGCGGCCTGGTCCTATGCTTGGGCGGCCTCGTTCCCATACAAAATAGAATGTAAATCCTCTTAACCACTGATAAATATATGTTTTCTAAGCCCTTTCCCTTTTCAAATAATTTTTATTCCTTTTATATTTATCGTTTCAGTTGTTTTAGTCATTGAAACCCTCAAAAACCTAGTCAAGTTTCCCTGTTTCAAGACTTGATCTTTCTTGTCTATTTTGAGACCTCGTATGGTAAAACCATGTAAACAAAATTTGTTCCTTATGATCCTATGGGTCTATTGATGCTGTTTTCAAGTTCTCAAGTGTCATAATTCAAGACTAATGTCATCTCTTGCATATTTTTGTGTGCAACCTTATGAAATGACCCAATTGTCAAACCTAGGGTTGGGGAGATTGTTTTGCTAGTCTTGTTAAGTATTGTGAAGGTTATAAACCTTCATATTTCTTATTGTAAGTCCTCAAAAATCCTCATCTTGCTGGTATTTATCCTTGAAAAATAAAAATCTACAATCTTTTTTGTAGCTAAGTTAAGGCCGAAAAATTTAAAAATGGAGGTCTTGTCAATCTACACTAACACTCCACCATTTGTAGCCCTAACAACTATACCATATTCATCATAATTATAGGCAATAGACCTAATAAATTATACATTCACAAAAAAATTGGTACTGGTAATTTCCAAAAATCATATACCCAAACATTTGAGATAGGGACATGATAAACTCTCTTGTTTTACCAAAGATTAAACAAGCTCCATCTTGTGATAGAGATTTTAGCATTTTTACACTCCCTACCATTGTCCATCATGCTATCGAGTGAAATGCTTACCCCCTAGGCATGTGTTTCCTTTATTTATGATCCTGATAATTGAAATATCAAATCCTTATCAAGATGTTTCTTTGATGATAAGGATTGACCCTTAGATTGACTCATTTTTAAAATTTTGAAACTGGGGCTTAACACATAATTGGGGTTTGGTACTTTTTTATCCTTAAATAATTTTCCTACTTAAAATTATAATCATACAAACCCTAGCTATTGGAGAGTCAAATTTATGAACCAAAGCTCGAGAAATGAACTTACTTGTTTGCTACACAAAAACAAACCCCTAGTTCATCGATGAAGTTGCAAGATAGCCAAAACTCATTCCCAATTTTTGTGTAATATAGAATAACTCCTCTCAACGATCACATGGCAATATTTATTAAGAGAATCCATTAAGAAATTAAGTTGCAAAAAATCAATCTGCTATTACTGCTCATTCATGTGAACCACGAGCCTTCCACTAACCGTTCTTCAAGTTTGAAAATGGATCGTTGACCTTCAAAAACATGAGAAGAATCGATGATCGCATTTGAATTGACCAAGTTTGAAAATCCTTCTAATTGGAAGTTGAAGTGATTTGAAAATTCAAACCAATAAAAACACTCCATGTCACCTAAATTTTACATGTCATTTGCACAGGTCCACAAAGTGGAAAGATTTTAGAAAGGTTAGACACGTCGGCCATCGCAAAATTGACAAGGCCACATGTCACATTTTTACGAGTTTGTAACCTGGGCTAGGGCCCACCTCATTGAACCTAAATATCTATAGAATCAAATGAGATAATGCCACACGTATACATTCTGTGAGTCCATAAATCTCATTTTATTCTACAACTAAGGACCTGTGAAACTGCAGAAACCAATAGAACCCTGACACCTATTGGAAACTGAGCGCACAAAATATAATATAAACAAATAACTTAAGTTATTCAATTTTGTACAAATGGAATTTCTATAAGCAACCGCTAGGAATAGAAGGGGCTAGTAACTTAATGAATATAAATGGCTTGAGAAATAACTTAAAAGACTAGGAACCTAGCCAACAAGTCAATGGAAAATTATAACAAAAGTGATAGAGCCAACTAAGGAAAAGGGTTTTTAGACTAGGGAATCAAAATTTGAATCTTGGTATGCATGAATACAACCCTAAAATTTAAATGGTGCTATAAGATAGAATTGTTGATGTGAGAATGATACACATTGAGAATAATACAAGGATGGTGCTATTGATGTAGGAATAATATATCTTGAGAACAACACAAGGATTAGGAACAATATATCCTGATGCTGATGGTTTGATTGGATTAAGTTGATTAAAATTTTGTAGCAAGATTGGGAATAAACCATTTGATGCTTTTAGGATGACTATCTAGATTTATTATCATGATGTATAGATAAGGACAACTTGCAGTGGATTAATTGTGTTAGGATTGCTTGGGATGATTTCATTGGATTATGGTATTACATTGCTTGTGATGATTGCACTGTATTGCTAGTGGATTATGGTATTGGGTTGATTTTAGATGGAATTATTGTCTCCATTTTATAGTTAATGACAAGGGATCACCAAGTCTAGAAACAAGGATGTGAGATAGGTTCATTTAGGATAAGTTGCTTAATAAATTGGATGGATGAATAAAGGATTAATGATAGTGGATAGAAAAGGAAGATGATGGGTCGAAATATTAGTAATAATGGATAGGAAGATGGATAGGTTAAAGGATTAATGATAATGGATGGAAAGGAAGGATTTGGTTCCAAGGACTATGTTGTGAAGGAAAACATGACCCTACTTTACAAATTTTGTTCAAGATGTTGCAATAATGGGTTACAAGGTATGAAATAAGTGATAAAAATATGGGTAACACATTTTGGAGTGTAAAGAGGAAAATCAAGGATCTACATAGGATGTGGATAATATAGAGTACCCTCAAGTGTTTGGAGGTAGTTTTTTTTTGGATGATGGATATTATTATTTTGGATCTCTTGGTTGTGGATAGCATAAAGTTGGTTGAGGGAATCAACATGGCTCTCTTTATCATAGATAGGATCATGGTCATAAACATGAGTAGCTTGGATGTGTTGTTCTTAAACAATTTGATCTCGAGTTTAGATAATTTGGCCTTGAATTGGTTGAGGACGTGTTTGAACTTGATTTGGATTTATTTCTTGACATAGCTCTTGATTTAGGATGAACATAGAAGTTTCTTGGATAGGCTTGATAGGATTTAGAACATCAAAAAATGGATTAGTGGGCATTGATTTGTATGATAGTTTTTGTTTTTGGACAAGGATAGGACTAGTAGGCTCTTTGATAAGTTGGACAATATCACATGACGGTGTTTGATAGGGAGGAATGATATTAGGATGTTCTTGTTTATGTATGACGTGTAATTGATTAAGGATAGGCATGTTGCTAGGATTATGATTGTGTGGCAACATTTCATAGATAGGAATGCTAGTAGGAGACTCTTGAATGGTATTGGGAGAGGAAAATCATTGTATTAATGCTTTGTAGTTTGATGTTGTTCCTTTGTTAGTATTTCTTAAAGGAAATTTGAAAAGTATGATTTGGATTTGGTGGTTTTGAGATGTGGGTTACTATTTAGGGTGAATGTAAAGGATATGTTGGAGTGTGAAGAGGAAGGTGAAGGATCTACATAGGGTGTGGAGAATATAGAGTACCGACAAGATTTTGTAGGTAGATTTTGTTGGATGATAGATATGATTATTTTAAATATCTTGATTATGGATAGCATAAAGTTGGTTGAGGGGAGCTACATGGATCTCTTTATCATAGTTAGGATCATGGTCATAAATAGGAGTAGCTTAGATGTGTTTTTATTCAAAAATTTAATCTTGAGTTTGGATAATTTTACCTTGACTTTGTTGAGGATGTGTTTGAACTTGCTTTGGATTTTTTTCTTGATATAGCTCTTGATTTAGGACGAACATATAAGTTTATTAGATAGGCTTGATAGGATATAGATAATCAATAAATGGATTAGTGGGCATTGATTTGTATGATAGTGTATGATTTTGGACAAGGATAAGACTAGGAGTCTCTTTGATAAGTTTGAAAATATCACATGATGGTGTTTTATAGGGAGACATGATATAGGATGTTCTTGTTCATGTACAATTTCCAATTGATTAAGGATATGCATGTTGCTAGGATTTTCATTGTGTGGCAACATTCGATAGATAGGAATGCTAGTAGGAGACTCTTGAATGGGCTTGGGAGAGGAAAAATCATTGTTTTTATGCTTTGTAGTTTGATTTCGTTCCTTTGCTAGTAATCCTTACAGGAATTTCAAAATGAATGATTTGGATTTCGTGTGGTTGGGATGTGGGTTACTATTTTGAGTGGATGGAAAGGATATGTTGGAGTGTAAAGAGGAAGATGAAGGATATACATAGGGTGTGGAGAATATAGAGTACCCACAAGAGTTTTAATTTAGAAAAATGGGTTGGATATAAGGACCTTTCTCTAAATTGGTGCTTCCCTTATCAATAGTATCATAAGGATAACCGATGAATGTGGGTTTAACATAATGACTAATGTTAATTGGATTTTTATAGGGAGGTTATTGCAAAGATATAGATGAAGGAAATTTTTTTATAGCAAGTTTATGTGTAACAAGCTCATAATTGAAGTTATTATCATCAAGATAATCATCTTGATCTACAATATTGTCATCATCATTAAAAAATGATTTTTTATTTGAGTAGGATAAAATATCTCATATAATGGATGTATAGTTTTAGGAGCTTCTTTGATGGTGATTTTGGGTTTTATATTGGATTCACATATGGTAGGAAGACTAGGGGTTCTATCATGTATGATAAAGTTCTCAAACCAAGGATTTATGATGTAAATGATCAAGAATCACAAAGTGCTTAGATGGAACCAAGATGTTAGGATGAGTTGGATTTGACTATGATTTGACAAAAAATATGAATTTGAAAATACTTTTGTTTAAATTCTAAGGTTGGTAGGTTGATGATTGTATTAGATAAGTGGATTTGATGGAAGATGAAAGGTTTAGTTTGGGATTAAGAGTATTAAACTAAAACTATATTTCAAGACCTTGGTTGATGTGATCAATGAAATAGGATATTCAAAATTAAGATAGGAGAGTTCTTAAGAAAGATAAGGATGATGAGCTAAACTTAAGATAAGTTAGGTTCTTAAGAAATATATGATGACAGGATGATAAAAGGATAAAGGTTTTTATTTTATATTTGATGAAACTAGGATGATATGGATATGGGTTCGAAAAGTCTTGGAAAGATGAAACGTAAGGTGAATTATGACCTATGGTTTTGGATGACGGGTTATGGATTGGTTTCAAACTCTTAAAAAATATTGTTTCAATATTTCAAATTTTGGATTCTTAATCAAATTACTTTGACATTAAGATTTTGCAATAAGGATTCAAAATTTATCATAGGATTAGATGTAAGAAGAATCAACAAGTAAAGCAAACACATTGGTTTATGTGACAAGGTGTAAGGATAATCATTGGTCTCACACAAGAAGACACATTAGACACATGAACAACCTATAGTTATTCAAGTGGGAGTGCATACTTAGTGTAGGCCCACCAACCAAAGGCTACTATCTCAAGATTAGTGCAATACACTTATCTTTCAAGAGTCAAGAGATAAGAATACAATGGCACAAGGGTTCACATTTTCCCTTTATTTGGAGGTTCTAAGACCTTTCCCAAAGAGATTCTATCTTTATCTAGGGAGATACATGGTGAGCAACTTCAAGTGTGATACTGTACCTTGCACCACACTAAGCAACGATCAAATGGTCTTATTTTAGGTTGCACAAGGCTAACTAGGGAGTAATCCAAATACCATGAAGGTATGTGAGGAAGAAATCCATAGATGAAAGGGAAAAATGAAAAAAAAACTAGGAAGAGAGGGAAACCAAATCTCCACCTTCACTTCTATAAGGTATAAAGTTCTTCAAAGGCTTAGCCTAGATCGAAAATATTCCACTTCCAAGATGGGTGTCTTTCGATTCACCCCTGCTCTTTATACTCCATTGGAACACAAGAGTTGAGGTTGTCCCCTAGGGTAATCAAATCCTTAAGAAATCCCCATATAAGGAATGATTCAAGTGATTTGGGTCACCCAAGATCACACAAGTGCAAAAGGGAGAGCGTATACATATTAGGTTCCTTGGGATAATAATAAAATTAAAAGAGAGTAAGTGATGTTTTGTAATGACCCTCACCGAATCTGATGTAATCTTTTCAATTCTCTGCCTCAGACAATTCGTCATACACTTTGTCAGTAAACTTGTATATTGCTATTTGCTTTGCTTGTTTGTGTTCCCAATTGCATATAATGATTACCAATGTATTAAAGGACTTAAACTGACCATGCCAACATCTACTAATGCAATTAGAACTATTGATGAAGTGCAGACTCCTCCATACTGTGTGTGCCTTGTCCTCCAGCATCCCGAGTTCTATCGCCAATCTTATATTATATAGTTCACTGGATTGAGGGCGGCTATTTTCTAAATATTTGATAAAGTTTACATCGATAATATTTATGATCATATTATCACCGATATTTAATTGTTTCTAATTATATTATTATTAATGTAGTCACATATATTTTATATTATCATTGATGTTTATGATTAATTAATTAATGTTTGTATTAATAATATCTGTAATATTATTATTAATGTTTATATTTTTAGTGTTTATTATTTAGAATTATTTCATTAATGGTTTTCTTATGAACATTATAACATCCATTGTATTTATTATTATAATATTATTTTATGTTTATATTTTATATTTATTTAATATTATTTTAATGTTTATAATGTTATTTATAATTATGATATTGTTTTTAATAATTATAATTATGATTCCATCAAATAGTTAATAATTTTTTATATGCTTCTTTGTTTTCAAAATGACACGATTTCGAGGACATGACATGTTTGTGATCCTCAAGATCGCACAATGAAACAAGAGGAGAGAATACACATCACTCACCCAAAGAAATAGAAAAAAAAAACCATTTCCCTTAGAAAAACCAAATATGACTACTTTAGTGAGTTGATTCAATCTTCGACACATGGTAAATTAAATTTCCAAGAAATGTAAAGAAATATGAAAAATCTATTGTTTTTCTGTCTAAAAGCTAGATTTATGATAAATTAAAAAATAAACATAACTCCCTTAATTTTGATGATCCGAGTCTAATTTTTGGGTAGTAGCCTCCTTGGATTATCTACAAAATTTTGTAAAAAAAATCTATAGAAACTCAAATCCGTTTTCAAGATATGATTAGATCTTTAAAAAGCTTAAAATTGAAATAAATCACTCAAATTTGACAATATGAATTTGATTTTTGGATATTATCTTTCTTGAATGATTATAAATATATAGTAAAAAAATTATGGAAAAATTCATATCTATTTGAAAGATATAACAAAATATTTTAAAGCTGGGGTTTTCTATTCAACTTTCTTCCAAGTTGTAAATACGTGTAAGTTTACCTTCAAATTTCTCCATGAAAGCATTAAAATTTGCAAAAATGAGGTTAGAAAACTTACAAAAAATAAAGATTAATGAGGGACAAGATTCCCACTGAGAGTGCAAAAATTGTCAACATAAAATATTATAGATCAAAATAAAGATTTCAAATGAAACATCAAAACTTCAAATCTTCATCAAATGCGACCTCAATTAGAGAAAGAAATCAATAACATAAATGAATAAAATAAAATAAAGTTACCCAATTTTGATTCTTGTTGCATCATGAATGTAGATTTTCTCAAAAATGGATTCAATGAATAAACTAAAAAAAATTACCCAATTTTGATTCTTGTTGCACCATGAAGTTATATTTGCTCAAAAATGGATGAAATGTGATTGCTCAAACTGGAGTAGCATGATATTGCAATAATTCAAGATCCTCCTCGTGAAAATGGTTCATGAGAGGGTAGATTTATATGCTTGATAGGATGAAGATCAACAATTGAGATCAAAAGATAGATGGATGACTTAGATCAAGTTGGTTGGGTAGTTGAGAGATGGGGGGAGGAGATAAGAGAGTATTTAATTTAAGATTATCTTTTTAGGAGATAGTTATGAGATGTGTGGTGAGAAATAAAATAAATATTTCATTTCTTTTATTTATTTTTGGGTGGTTATGTGTGAGATTCAATTGATTAAATTAATTAAGTCATGTGGAAAGGAGACATGAATTAGGAATTAGGACTTAGAGAAAATGGACTAGCATTTAAGAGAAAACAAATTAGGACTTAAGGGAAAATGGATAATTAGGATAAATCATGGAATTATGACCTAATATATTTTTAGGTGTCTACAATTGTAACCAATAAGGTAGATGTATTATGGCTGAAATTAATGTATATGATGCAGGAGCATCCAGGTGCACAAGCAATCCTACACATCAAAATTATTTATGTTATTTTAATTTCTTTCTTTTGGTTGTGGTCTTGCAAGCATTATTTATTTTAAAATTGTTTTCTCCTCATGCTCCTTCAATATTAAATTATTTTGTAAGTGCTAGAATCTTCCTGGTGCAAGTGCTTGAGGTAGTGGAGGTATAAGAATGAGATAATGGATGTCAATTCAAGAAAATATTTGAAAATTATCAGGAAAGAACAATTGAGAGGTCAATTACATGAATTTCCATGCTATAATGGAGGAGGTAGAGGTTTGACTAACATTTTGGGGAGAGGAATATTGTCTAGGTTGTAACTGTGAGATCTAGTCTTAGTAAATTGGGCATAACTTTCTCATTTTTCAACAAAATTGAGAAATTCAAAATGTTCTAAAAATCTGAGGAGGAGCGTAAAACCCAAAAACCATTTTGGGAAATTTGTTGTAATGAGGGAGCGGTGATATGCTGAATATGATGGAATTTTTTTGTTGCATATGAGTTAAGAGGTTTGTGATAGGAAAATAATGAGGAGAATGTGTGAAATTGAAGTCTGTTCTGTAGAGGAGAGGATTTGATGTCAAAGGAAGTGTGTTGTTGATGCTTTTTACTGCTCATATATAATCTAATTTTTGTTTTCCTGTAGGTGTTTCTCAAAAAATATGAAACTTGTATGTGTTTGCTTGTAGGTGAGTGTTGCTGGAATGCCATATTTGGAGAATGTGAAAGATTTGTAATACATTATGGTTGCAATTATTCTGGAAATGAATAAAATTTTAGATTTATTAACTCTCGTGTTATCCAATTAATGGTTTTCAAAAAAATACAAAGTTTTTTTTTGCTGCAACAATTGACAATCCAATGGATTCTCAATTGTTGACTACATCAAATGGTATTAGAGCAGGAAGATTGGCCGGGAATTGTTGCATCAGTGATTAAGCTACTTTTCTTGGATATGTGCTGAGAGAAAATTGAAGGATTTGGGTTTGTTGGAATGTGTGAGAGTGATTTTTGTTGCAGGTATGAAAGAGGGATTGTGACTTTATTCTCCAACAGAGGCTAAGGTTGGGCAGAAGGTGCATGAGAGAGAGGTGTATCTTCCAGAAACCGTATGTTGGGTAGAGGATAAACAAGAGAGGGAGAGATTGTTGCAAGGAGTACTTGTAACTACAAAAGGACTTGTGAGTCTCTAAAAATGACTTTGAAAAAGAAGACAAGATGGGCCATTGGAAGACCTATGAGAATGTTATTTTGGGAAGAGTATTGAAAAACGGTGAGAAAAAAGAAGCTCACTGTAGAGTTGAAGAAGATATAAGTGAGATTGGATGCCCTTGAGGAAAGCTTGGGAATGAAGAAGCAAGTTATAGTTGAGGAAGATGAAAAAATAGAAGAAGTTGAATTTCATTGTTTGTTTCATAACAAGTTTGCAAGTAACAATTTGTGTGTAGGAGACAAAGAAGGAAAAGGAGCTGTAATAGAGGACGACGAATAGAAGAAAGAGAAAAATCAGAGGTTTGCAAAAGAGTACAATGAAAGAATAATGCAGAAGTGCAATGTTGCAATGCTATGATGGAAAGAGCATAGAAAGAAAGTCATGTGGGAGCACCCCACATAAATGCAAATGAAAGAAAGCAAGAACAGAAGAAAGACACAAGGAAAGAATGGAGAAAGAAAGAGGTAGAAACATATGTGCACCTTTTTGAGGACAAAAAATAAAAGGAAAATGAAGTTGCAAGCATAGGAAAAGAAGTTGTAGCAGTAAAAGTAGAGGTATTATCTCCTTCTTTTGAGTTTTGCAAAGAAACTATTTATATTGCTTTGTATGTAGAAGAGGTAAAAGGAAAGTGTTGGAGAAGATGATTTTGAAGTTGGGGTAGTGATTGGATCTTGGAAGAATATAAATACATTGAAGAAAATGAAACAATTGAGTGCAAGGGAGGAAGTAGAAGAAAAGAATAGAATTGCAATAGACAATCAAGAAGAAACGATTAGGACAATAGTAGAGGAACAAGAGATTACAAAGGCAATGAATTATTTTTATGAGATTCATAAAAATAATTTGATGTTACATTATTTGAAAAGGATATAAATACATTTGTGGATGTGGAAAGGGATGAAATGTCTAGTAATTTTATAGAAGATAACAATGAAGTTGTAGAAAAGTTTGGTCCATTGAAGGACTTGGAATCATTTTTTTTTGGGAAAATAGAGTGAAGAAGAGTATACGGGGAAGATGGTAAATGAGGAAAGTGAAGGAACAACAATAAATAAAGAAGAAGATGACTTATTAAAGAAAATTGTAGTAGATGAAAAGGAGTGGCTTGCATTGACAACAGGTGAAGCAAGATATGTAGCATTGAAAGATGAGGTAAAATTTTCTTTTTGTGAATCTTTTGATGAATTTAATTTTTATCTAAGTGATATGGTTAGAATTGAAAGCTATGAGGAGATTGAAAAGGATGTTGTAACAAGAGAGGAATAAAACAAAATAGAGGAAGAAGAAAGTGAAGAACGAATAGGTGAAGGGAATGCGCATAATGAAATTATTTATTTGTATGATTTTGTTAGTGCCAATTTATATGCAGAAGCTAAAAATGATAAAGAGAAGTGGGAATATGAACCTTGGTGCAACAAGATGAATTACATGAGAGGAAGAAAGATGAGAAAGATAAAGGAAGGGAGAGATGAGAAGTTTCAAAACAAGGAGAAGAAGAAAAATAAAGTAGATAAAGAAGAGAGGTGGATGATGAACAAACACATGATATTCAAATGTTCATGAGTTCCCACTCATGGAATATTTTTTTCTTACCTGGGTTGTTTGATGTAGGAGCATTCAGGTGTATGAGCAATCTTGCACATCAAAATTATTTGTGTTAATTTAATTTATTTCTTTTGGTTGTGGTCTTGTAGGCATGATTTATTTTTAAATTATTTTCTCCTCATGCTCCTTCAATATTAAATTATTTTGTAAGTGCTAGAATCTTCCTAGTGCAAGTGCTTGAGATAGTGGAGGTGTAGGAATGAGATAATGGATGTCAATTCAGGAAAAGATTTAAAAATTGTCAAGAAAGAACAATTAAGAGGCCAATTGCATGAATTACCATGCCATAATGGAGGAGGTAGAGGTTTGAATGATCTGAATTAGGATCTATGACAATTGCATGTGTTTGCTTATCATTTACAATGCTTAACTTGAAGGCCTTAAAAAGGAATAACGTAATTGAAATGCTTAAATGAACATAGCAATAATAAAGCGATTAACAAAATAAGAGAGAGATAGAAGAGAAAAGATAAAATACAAGTTGATAATGGAGTTTTCCAATATGGCTACGTCTACTGGTCCCTCTCCAATAGAGTGATCGATCCTTGATTATGCTCCAAAATGGTTACAAGGCTTCAACTGACAAAGTGTCAAGTCTCCTGTGAGCTACAAATTTCATCTCCTTCCAGCGCAGTTCTTTGATGCATATAAATGAACACTCAATTCTCTAGGATAATTCTCTCCATAATCACCACTTACTTACCCCTCACAAGCATATACCCCCCCTTTTTATACATAAAATATACCCTTGAATATGGTTAATAACCATATGATTTACAAAATCAAGCCTATCTCCCTTTTACAAGTAAAAATATTTCACAATTCCCCCTATTTACATAGATGATTCATTATTATCCCTTAATAACCCCCTAAAACTTTTAAATAATCTTTTCAGATTTTTAAATTTTATACAAGCCCCTTATAATTCTTTAGATTCAGGTTTATTAGTTTTAGGAAGATTAATATTTAAATTTAAGGGAGATTCATCTTTTCATATCCCTTAATTTTAGAGGGTTAATATTTAAATTTAAGGGATATTTGACTTAAAGATGTCTTTAAAAATAACCAAGCTCTAATAACTACTCAGAGCCACCCATGGTGCAATGATGAGGAAGTGTATTGGGGGCAGAGAGGTCGGTGGATCGACCCTTGCCCAAACCTATTTTTAAAATACAATTTTAAATTGTTAAACAACAAAACCAATCGACGCCCTATCTATGATAGTGCGAAAACTATGGCACAACGGTTGTTGAATATAATGTAGAATGGGAAGTCACGGGGACAAACCCCATAAAATTTTTAGTAAATAAAAGTGTTTCAACTACTAGCCAAAGACTCAGAGGACCTGCATAGGGGTGCCACGTGGTATCCCCTCATTCACTATCAAAGACACGTGGACGACAAGTCACCACCGCTTACACAATTAACAACCACGTCACATGCCACATCACTTTCCTAGTCATCTATACAGACTGCCACGTGTCAAGTAATGATTGGTCCACATCACCATCCATATAGTATGATTTTCTGTGTCAGCATGTTGATGTCAACATTCATATGGTCCAGTCAGCAAAGTCAACCCTAAAGTTTGACTGATCATATCTTTGTCATTTGAGTTTCGTTTTCAGTGAAACAAGTGACATTGGGATTGTCTCGTCAATCTCTTCGTTTTGATGTTGTTTTCTTCCAATTCTTAAATGATCATTTTTTTACCTTCTAACTGGCCTCTGGGACTTGTTTGACCCAACTTTGATTGAGCATATCTTGAGGGTACGAGCTCCTTTTGACCTCGTTCAAGTTGTGGTGGGTTCGGTTTTCTAAGCACTTTGACATGGTGATGATTTATGGAGCATATGGAACACTTCAAGTTTTGATGAAAAGTATCCACCTAGATCATTGATTAACATTTTAGGCAGAGGAATATTGTCTAGCTCATAACTATGAGACCCAGTCTTAATAAATTGGGCATAATTTTCTCATTTTTTAACAAAATTGAGAAATTCAAATTATTCTAGAAAGATGAGGAGGTGCATAAAAATCAGAAACCATTGTAGGAAATTCACTGTAATGAGGAAGCAATGATATGCTGAATATGATGGGATTTTTTTGTTGCATACGAATTAGGAGGCTTTTGACAGGAAAAGAATGAGAAGAATGTGTGAAAATGAAGATCTTTTTGGAGAGGAGAGGATTTGATGTCAAATGAGGTGTATTTTTGGTGCTTTTTGCTACTCATAGAGAGCAATACTCTGATTTTTGTTTGCTTGTAGGTGTTTCTTAGAAAATATGAAGTTTGTATGTGTTTGCTTGCAGGTGAGTGTTGCTGGAATGACATAGTTGGAGAATGTGAAAGATTTGTAATACATTATGATTAAAATTATTTTGGAAATGAATAAATTTTTAGATTTATTAACTCTTGTGTTATCCAATTAATGGTTTTAAAAAAAGTACAAAGTTGATTTTTTGCTGCAACAATTGACAATCCAACGGATTCTCAATTGTTGACTGCATCAGTATATGATAGATCTGTAAATCACTAAAAGTATATACCTCTTAAATTCACTAATATATCATAGTGAACAAGATCATTCCATAGATATATTATAAGCATCTATCTTTACTCCAAATTGATTGTCTATATTTGTTTGCCTTTGATAACAACTTCAATAAGTCATCAAAGAGCTAGATAATTTTATTATAATGATGAATCATAATCAAGTAGATTATGCCATATAAATACTTCACATACTTTTGACCTTATAGTTTTTTGACCCATCAAATTTACACCACAATGAATCATAGATATTCGTTTGGACACAAGATTTATGGTGTAAATAGATCTATAGATGCCCAATGTGTTGGATGAAACCATCTATTGATATATATAATCAACCAAATTTAGATAAACATCCTCATCACATCTACTTGAACCTTCTTAATTAATGCCTTCTATCTTTAATTCAAGACTCAATGATCATAAAAAAATTACATCAAATTATCCCCAAGATCAACTTTTTTTGGCATATCGATAAATCCAAAGTGCTACTAATCCAATCCATGAAACACTGCCTTGTAGCCATGCATACTAGATGATCATTTTACTATTCACCCACAAGAATAATAAATCACTTAAAGCACATGACCATTTATAACAAGTTTAAAAAAAACATAACAATAAATTTGCATATAGAAGCAAATCTTTTCAAATTATATTAAGACCTTGATGAACCACTTAACAATGAATACAACCTAGGAACTTGAACAATGGAATAGAGGATGAAAATTTGCATAAGCAAGGGATAATGATGCATTGGATGAGGTTTTTATCCAACCATATAACTAGTAGGAGGATATTATGAGATGAAGCTTATATTACAATTAATTATATAGTTGCAGGATGATTTTGTTGCTATATTTCCTTCTCATAAACATATTAGAACTTATTTAATCATTCTTTAAAAACTAATTTGAAAATTTTCATTGGGACAAGGATTAATATTACAGTATATAATAGAAGAATAATAGAAGAATAATAAGACAATACATAAAGAAAAAATATTGTCATCTTATGTTGGTTATGAACAACTTGCTTTGAGTTATTTATGAAACATGTGGCAATGACCCTCCACAATATAAATTTAACTCAAATTTTAAAATTTAATATTTAAAATTATTCACTCACCTTTTCCACTAGTCATTGTGGGCCAACTTTGTACAAGTTTGTGTGACATTCTATGTATTTGTATTGAAAGAAATTAATTGTGCAATCAATTTATAAAAGAAATAATTTTAGATAAATTTCAATTCAGAGCACTGAAATGAACATAAATTTACCATAATTTTTTTTTGATTCGTAAGAGGTATGTATATTAAGTTTCCAAAAAAGTTTTACAATTCATCCGCAAAGCAGATACGACAAAAATTGCAGAATATTGTCCTATTGGGCCAACCCCAATAACCATACAACTACCCATATATTCAAAAAGGCCCCCATAGGTAGCCATGATTTACAGAATGAACCCCCAAATTGACAACAAAAATCCCCTGAAACCCTACAACCGATTCATTGAAACAAGGGAGAAAAGACCATAACTGAAATTAAATACGGACACCAGACTATACCAAAAGCCAAGAGAAGGAAACGCTAGCCAAAAAAACCTCACCCGACCGATAGACATAAAACATCTTTTATCTAAAACCAAAGACCACCACCTAGAGGCCACCTTTTTGCCACCTAAAAGTCGTTCATCTGTGCAAACTGACCAAAATCCTGCACCCAATCATATCCATCCATAGGCTCAAGCATCAAAATCTTCTTCACCGTAACCTGCCAATTACCAGTGCCTCACTAGCACCATCCCTTTTAGCTCTAGGAGCAAAGGGTAGACTTTGATCACCTCACCTGGAACCTTCAACAGAGGAAGACCGCTTGGCTGAGGAGCGCTAGAGCCAGGAAATGTCATCCTCAAGACCTCGTCCAAACCACCCAACAACTCCTTTTTGAAAAGTTTGCAAATGATTTCCTTCGCTTCTTCTTTTGGAGTTGGGACATCTAGAATGAAGGCAAGGAATCAAGACATAATGTGGGTGTTAACCCGGAAGGTCTCGCAGTTCGTGAGGTTCCCTTTTCCCAGAATCATTTTGATTGCCACCACCGTATGGTGATCGTTCCTAAGCATGATTATGGTCTGTTATTACTTTGAAAATCATCTGTCTAGCTTTACAATCTAGTTGAATGCGAGTATTGAACCCCAAACTGATGAGTGAGTCTGTAGATATCTCCAAAACAAAATTTGAGTGTTCCGTCATTAAAACTTCTAGAAAGCCAACACTGAAAAATGCAAAATGCAAAAAAACTTTCCAAACTCGTGCCACCATCGATATTTATGGTTCTTGATCACTGACACTTATGATGTTGTGCATAATCCGAATTTAGCTATTCTTCTGCCGCTTGGGCCAAAAGTACATGATGAGGAAGCATGTTTTGCCAATGAAGCTAGGCACCGTATCCTCGCCCGATCATCTGTAGATCCGCCCTTCAATACCCACGGGAACTTCGATGGGGATGGCACAAAATCTTGGGGCCATCAATGGATGAAATTTATTCAGCTGTATGTCATGCAGATGCATGAACATGAGTAGCCAAATTAAGATCTAACCCAGCCAATTTTGAAAGCCAGGGTGGCTTTCCAAGTAAGCTCGCAGAAGCTCGAACTTCCTGGCCAATTCACTGCCACTTCAGATTGCCACGTAGGCATTCCCTGTGGGAACGCCAACCAGCCCCAAAGAACCCTGACCTTGCCACAAAATGATGTGTGGCAAGGCGCCCACCTTTTGGCTCACCATAATTAACATATAGGTCTTTACACACTTTCTTGTTGTCTTCCAATATTTTCCGAGGTTGTTAAGTTTTTCTAGTGAGGGGATTGACATAAGAAAAAATGAACCTAGTATTTTTAACAACCTCCTCAAAATTATTTTTGCATACTTCCATCTTTACATGAGTATTAATTCTAACAAAAAGGTCAAATCCACGACACTTGGGATCAAATCTCTAGTGTATAGTATTGGTGCCAAATTATGAAGACAATCTAATTCATATTTTGTTATTATGCTTTTAATATATATAATAAATCATTATTCTAAATTACAATTAAAAATTCATTATCAAAACAACAAAAAATTATCTATTAGCCACCAAAATTAACTAAATACTTTAATTCCTATTATTTTTAAATCTCAAAATTCTATTATATAATCTAATCCTAATTCTAATATATATAATAAATCATTATTCTAAATTACAATTAAAAATTCATTATCAAAACAACAAAAAATTATCTATTAGCCACCAAAATTAACTAAATACTTTAATTCCTATTATTTTTAAATCTCAAAATTCTATTATATAATCTAATCCTAATTCTAAATTAAATTGGGTCAAGGGGCCTAGAATTCTAAATTATAGTTAAAAGTCATGATCTAAACAACAAACAATTACTTATTAGCCACCAATTTTCTTTTTTAGACTACAGGAATCGGTCGGGTATTTGTCCCCCTATAAATTGCAGTGCACCTGGTAAAAAAATTTCACGTGATCGGTGATGTTGGAGCGACACGCCCTCCGGTACCACGAGGATGGTGGGGAGACTAGACCTCGTGATCTCTTGCTTGCAACAGGATGCTTTAGCTAATCAAGCTAGGCCCACTGCCCCAATAGCCACCAAAATTAACTAAATACTTTAATTCCTAGTATTTTTAAATCCCAAATCTATTATATAATCTAATCCTAACTTTAAATTAAATTGGGGCGAGGGTCTAGAATTCTAAATTATAGTTAAAAAGTCATAATCTAAACAACAAACAATTACCTATTAGCCACCAAAATTAACTAAATACTTTAATTCCTATTATTTTTAAATCTCAAAATTCTATTATATAATCTAATCCTAATTCTAAATTAAATTGGGGCAGGGGGTCTAGAATTCTAAATTACAGTTAAAAAGTCATGATCTAAACAACAAACAATTATCTATTAACCACCAAAATGAACTAAATACTTTAATTCCTATTATTTTTAAATGTCAAAATTCTATTATATAATCTAATCCTTATTCTAAATTAAATTGGGACGGAGGGTCTAGAATTCTAAATTACAGTTTAAAAGTCACGATCTAAACAACAAACAATTATCCATTAGCCACCAAAATGAACTAAATACTTTAATTCCTAGTATTTTTAAATCTCAAAATTCTATTATATAATCTAATCTTAATTCTAAATTAAATTGTGATGGAGGGCCTAGCTCGATGGGCTAAAGCATCATGTTGCAGACAAGAGGTCATGAGGTCTAGTCTTCTCTCCGTCCTTATGGTGGAGGGCGCACGTCACCGATCACGTGAAAAAAGTTAAAGTTTATATAAGAGAACTACTCGACTCCTATAATATAAAAAAATTCTAAATTAAATTAATTGATTTTCATATTTATTAAAGTTAATTTAATGAAAAATACATATATTCCTTTACTCTATATTCATATTACTACTCTATATTCATATTACTAAATTTTCATTAAAATGAATTCTCCATAATCTTGTTTATAATTTCTTCTTGTTAATTTGTAATTAAATTATAAAAAAGTTAAATGCAATAAAATGACTTTTTATTTGAAAAAAATAATTATTGTACAAATTATAAGGTAAAGGCTGTTCTTTAAACCATAATAACATAAAAATTGGATCATAGGCTCATCACCATCCTTCCGAGGAAACTAATAAATAAATGACAATAAAAAGAAAAAACAAAGGTGCCCACAAGAGAAATACAAATGATTAGGGAACGACAACAAATATGCCATACATCATAAGCCTATTCATTTGAGACACTAAAATTTAAGCATAAAATGATTATTCATAGACAAAATACAAGTTTTCAACTAATTCAGATTTAGTCTAATATATTATTAATTTATTCTAATCATATGTCTTCATAATTGTGTAATTAATCTCCACTAAATTCATATTAATAATTTTTTATATAGTGCTCCATAAAAAGATAAATGTAGAAATATATATTATAGGAATGGCTTACTCGAATGCATATCATATCCACATAATATAAATAAATAAAGAATATTTTTAATATAATATACAAATAAAGCAATTTTACAATAGTAAAACAAGACATACAAGTAAGCTTTATATAATTTTTTTTACAACTAAAAAGTATGGTAGGAATGAAAATATCAAAGTGGTCCCTTGTTAATGAGTAAGAAATAAATAATGTCTAGGGAAAAAAATGTATGATTGAGATTTTAAAAGGATTTTTGAAGAATAATTTTAATGGAGTGTTTAAGGAAATTTAGGTCTTGTTGGAGTTACTATTGTGCTTAGAGGAAATTAAGGTAGTTTTTTCATTGTGGTTTTGTTGTCGCTGATTTTGATCATTCTTGTAAAAATCGAGTCTTATCTTTAAAATGACCCAAATCATCTTTTTATTGGCTTTTCTTTTAGTTTATAAACCCATGTTGGACGTCGCTAGGGTTTCCTAACCTCTTTCCCAATCGACAGTCTTAAAGGTCCAACTTAAAGTCTACTATGCGTTGGTCTTTTTGAATTTTTTGTGAAAGTGTCCTTTTGCCGAAAGGTGTTTGTGACCACCTAAATATATCCAAAGTGAAGAAGAAGGACGACAAGCAATTTTGGTAGAGTTTTGGAAGTTTTGAAACCTTTGTCGGTTCTGATAAGGTTTCCAAAACTTAGCTATTTTTGCAATAGACTCCTAATAAATGTTGCATCTCATCTCACGAAATGTTTTTTTGGGGGAGTTATTTAAAAAAGGAAAAGAAAAGTTGTACTTAGAGGAATTGTAAGGGCTATTTTGGCATAGGTGGTGATAAATATAGTTTCATAACCTAGGTAGACTCAAAAGATATTTTAATAGCCTTACCCAAAATCTAACATACATTTAAGCTGATATGTGCTATTATTGCAAAATATGTTTGCAGAAAGGAAAGATATCATTGAAGATGAACATATTGTGAAAAAATAATAACATTCAAAGTGCATAAAGAAATCCATTGCAGGTGTAAAAATAAGAGCACATTGTAGAGGAATGTAAACATCAAAATAAAGCAGAAGATTTCAAAGACATCCATATTACACAAATGTAGTTCCGAAAGCCAAAAAGATATATATGTGTGTGTGTGTGTACATATATATATGTGTGTACATATATATATGTGTACATATATATATACATACATACACACACACACACATATATATACACACACACATATATTTATATATATACATATATATATGTGTGTGTATTTACATACATACATACATATATATGTATATGTATACACACACACACATACACATATATATATATATATATACATATATATATATATATGTATGTATGTATGTATTTATAAGTATGTATGTATGTATGTATGTATATGTATATGTATTTATATGTGTGTGTGTGTGTGTGTGTGTGTGTGTGTGTGATATGTGTTCTGCATTACATCACAAAAGAGGGGGTTTTTCAATACAAAGGGTCTTAAGCACAAAGAGTGAAGATGAAGATCCTAATGGCCTCAATTACTTCTTACTGATGCTCAATCTGCACAGGAGAAAATAGATTTTCATTGAAATCGATGTAGTGGGTGTAGGTCTCCATGTTATTGCACTCAAGCCCAACATGAAGTAGGGCAACTGCTTTCCCAAATTGTTCATTCCTTAATGCAGTAGTAATATAAATTGCATCACCCACCAGACCCATGTGAGGATGCACATATAAACCTCTCAGAGCATCTTCAAAACAAAATAGGTATATAGGTCTTACTAGGCACTCAACAACACAAATTCACCACTCAAAATTTCTAGAGGTGTGCATGACATTGTAGAGAAAGCATTCTAGTAGGCCAAAATTATGAATGTGCACCTGAGATAGGAAGTGCTTGCCAATAATATCTTGAATAACCCCCTCCTTCACATCATTTTGGATTAGGAAGACCTTTCGAAGTTGCTATGCAACCAACCTTCGCACGACACTGCACTTAACACCCTCAGTAGTGAGGAAATCACTCCTAGCCTCAGAAGTTGCATCACTAGAGGAAATTGACATACTTGAAACTGAAATTAGCATTATGCAAAATGAGGAGTGATGTAGCTAATTTATAAAATGGTGAGAGAAAAAAAGTGGAATTAATTTGAAGGAAATTAATGTTGGAAGTACATTCAAATTACCTTAAACTTAATGAATTCAACAAGGTGATGTAATAGAAATTTAGTAAGTTGGATTCAAGCATCGATGAAATCCTCTACACTTAAAGAAATTACACAGAAGCAATCTTAGGTGACATGCCAATAGTCACTAGAAGTGAGAAGTGGTAAACGTTTCGCACGAGTGTGTTCCATGGGGCCTACTTACATCAAGCGTCGATTCATTCCCCCATCTTGTCAATCGGAAATGGTGATGCACTCATAACCACCCTTAAAAATAGTCATTAATGACTATATTATCATAATTTGACAGAAATTGGTTGGTTTCCTGCCAACTGCTTATTCAACAAATGATGGTTATTATTCAAGAATCATTTTTTCAAGAAATCCCAACTGTTATGATGTAAAGTTTTAAATATCCCTCATTCATATTTTTCAAGGGTTAGAATTTTTGATCCCCCTTGCATTGTGATTCATGAGTGAGAATCGATCTTAATTGAAGGATCAAATTTTATAGTTTTGATTATCTTGTTGTAGATGTTTATTGTTTGTGTGCAATGAATTATGGATGAAATGCTAATGTTTATGTATAAGTTTGTGAGCTTAGACAAGCATTTGAATATTCCTTCCATGTGAGGATGTGTTTTTCTTTAGTATCTTGTTCAATTATTTGTAGTAAATGTTGAGATTGCATTAAGTTGAGTTAGAAAGCTTTGATAATTTGGTTTGTGAGCTATGATATTGAAAGTTTTCTAGTTTAACTTCAAGCATTAGATATTAGTTTCAAATCATTTTTAATCACATCTATTTTCATGGCTATGGATATATGTTAGGCTGTCTTTCTTGCTTTCTAGTTAAAAGCATACCCCTGTTTTATTTGATCTCAAAAATCAAAATTATATCAAAGGAGAGAGTTGTACCTCAACTAAAACTCAGAGGAAGATCACCAATGCAATGGTGATATCTCCAACTGAACATGTTGATAGGTTAGTCCTCTTTTGGGAAAAATGGAGTCAATTTGTATAATTTTTTAAAGGAAAAATCTATCAACCAACATGTTTCTTGTTTTTTTAATTTTTGCTCAAATAATGAAGTAGGATGAGAAATTGTGGTAGCTAATAATTTTTTGGCTTCCTTTCCAGATTTTAAAAAGTAGTGGTTGAATGGTGCAATCATGAATGGAGTGTCCATAAAGAACTATCCAACCATGCAACTTAGAGTCAACACAACAAAAAATAAATTAAGCTATTGATCAAAAAACATGAAATTTCATTTATTCAATAATTGGAAGTCTTACATGCATCATATGCAAAATAAATAGGGCACATAGGGCTACAGCAAGGGCATCAAAATATTACAACTGGCTTAGGGCCTTTTTATAGTCCACAACCTAAAAGGCTGGATTGAATTGCAAATTATCGCAAATTATCTACTTTATTAACTAATCTTGGATGCTTTCAAAGGATTACAAATGATCTTCAATATGAATCTACAACTCTAATAATGGTCTATGTCAGCCTCAAGGGTTTACAAACCCCAATGAATGTTCAAGCATGTAGGTCAACCTTAAGACATGAAAGATAATCCTTCATGAAATGAAATGTATTGCAAATCTCCAAGAAAGATCCCCTTGGACCAAAATACTTTTATGATGCTCCAGATACTCTAAAATAGGTCCTCACAATGAATTATGGACTAGGTCAGCCCCAAATGCTCTGATTGAGAATGATAGTGAAATTTTGAGAGCTACAACTTTCTGCAAACAAATGCAAATCTCCTAAAATATGGATATGATGTAGATGACCTCATGTAGATGCTATATCTTGCTCTGCGAGCAGAGAAATGACAATGTGGTGAAATGTGGAATTAAATGCTTAAACTACTACAAACTGAAATACAAGAAAACAAATGTTTTTGGTTGATACAAGATTGCTTTACAACCAAGGATGCTCTTGCATCAGACACCCAAGGTTGGAAGAAAAGTGAGTCCCTCACTTTCCAGGGGATAGAGGAAAACCAAAGCGGTCCACCTCAACCTAAGAAATCCATGATGAATCCTCTGCTAGTTTTCCTTTCCAATTTACCAAGTACTCCTTGTACTACTTGTTCCTAGTACTCCTTCCAACCCTGCTATCCAAAATCTGCTCAATCTCCTCTGGTGGTTGATGTGGTAATTTCTCCTTCAAATCAATTTATTTGTTACTTCCACTTGACTATCCTTCATGATAGTCATATATGTCCACAACATTGAAAATAGGTGATATACCAAGTGTCTATGGTAACTCTACCTCATATTCATTTCCAAAATCAAATGTCCTTAGAATTCTACATGGTCCAAACTTCCTCATCTTCATCTTATTGAATGTTCCTATTGGAAAGATTTCCTTCTTGAGATATACCATAACTTCATCTCCAACTGCAAATGATTTATGTATCCTTTTCTCATGTGCCTTCTCCTTGTACTTATTGTTCATGTCCCCCAAGTGTTTCTAGACTTGATTATGCAATGTTTCCATGAATCCTACAAAATATTCTACTTTTGCACTCCTCTTAATCTCCATAATGATATATCTTAGCTCATCAACTCCTTTGGGACGTACTCCTGTCATAATTTCAAATGGTTTCTTCCTTGTACTCTAGTTTACTGAATTATTGTATGCAAAATCTACTTGCGGTAGAACTATGTACCAATTTCCTACTTTATCTCCAACCAAACACTTTAACAAGTTACCCAAACTCTTGTTTACCACTTATGTCTATCCATATTGTGGGTGATATGTTGATTTGAACTTTATATCTGTCTTCATCTTCTTCCACAATGTCCTCCAAAAGTATCCAATGAACTTGGTGTCCCTACCTGAAACTATGCTCTTCGGTAATCCATGTAGTCTTACAATCTCCTTGAAAAATAGGTTAGAAACATGCACAACATCATTAGTCTTCTTGCAGGGAATGAAATGTGCCATCTTATAAAATCTATCCACTACTATCATTATAGAATCATGACCTCTCTATGTTCTGTGCAATCCCAATATGAAATCCATTCTTATATCTTCCCAAGGTCTCTCCATTACTGTCAAAGGTTTGTATAATCCAGTATTCTGATTACTCTCTTTTGCTACTTGAAAAACTCTGCAACTTTGAGCATACTTCTTGACATCCTTATATATCTACAGCCAAAAATAGTGTTCACTCACCAAAGATACTATCTTATCAACTCCAAAATGTTTTGCTAGTCCTCCACTATGCTTCTCTTTAATGAGATTCTCCTTCAATGAACTCCTCAAAATGCACAAATAATTTCCTTTGAGAAAAATATCCTCTTAAATGAAGTAATCCAACCATTGGCTCTGGTTCATCACCACTGATTCTTCACATTCTTTTGAAGCTTCGACAAAATTTGGATCATCCTCATGCACGTTCTTCAGTTCTTCAAAACCTAGTACTTCTATCCTCATCTCTATCAACAAATTCCTTCTCCCACTCAATGCGTCTGCAACTTTGTTTGACTTACCACTTCTATGCTTCAACACAAATGTATAACTCTGCAAGAATTCAACCCATCTCATATGTCTTTGGTTCAAATTTCCTTGCTTGTTTAAATATTGCAAAGCTTGATGGTCAATGTACAACACAAAATACTTTGGCAACAGGCAATGTCTCCACTTCTTCAAGGCTTGAGTTATGGCATATAATTCCTAATCATAAACTGATTATCTTTTTCTGGCATCATTCAACTTCTCATTGAAATAAGCTATTGGTCTCCTTTCTTAACTCAACACTACTCCCTATTGCATTCCCACTAGCATCACAATCAACTTGAAATACTTTGTCAAAATCTGGTAATGCTAACAATGGTTGTTCTATCACCTTTTGCTTCAACAATTCAAAGCTTCTTTGTGCTCTAGATGTCCACTTAAAGTATTTCTTATCTCCTCTCATTGTTTTAGTAATAAGTGTGCAAATGCTACTAAAGCTTTTGATAAACTTCCAGTAGAAACTAGCCAATCCATGGAATGATCTTACCTCTCCAATGTTTATTAGTGTAGGCCACTCAACAATTGCTCCAACCTTCTCAGGGTCCATCTTCAATCCTTAAAAAAAAAAGACAAAACCCAAGTACACCAAATCTGTCTTCATAAAGCTACACTTGAAATTAATCAACAACTTCTATTCTCTCAACCTCTATAATATTTGTCTAATGTGCCACAATTTTTTTTCCCTGGTCTTATTGAAAATTAGAATATCATCCAGATAAACAATGACAAAATTACCCAAGAATTTCTTTAGTACCTCGTTCATCAACCTCATGAAAGTGCTAGGTGCATTAGTCAATTGAAAAGGCATCACTAACCATTCATACAATCCCTCATTACTCTTGAATATAGTATTCCATTCATCTGATTCTCTGATTCTTATTTGATGATATCCACTCATTAGGTAAATCTTTGTAAACTACTTTGCTCCACTCCAATAGTCCATAATGTCATCCATCCTTGGCAATGGGAATCTATACTTGATTGTGATCCTATTGATTTCTCTGGAATATGTACACATTCTCCACTCTCCATCTTTCTTTGGTACAAGTACAATAGGTACCACACATGGGCTTAAGCTTTCTCTGATCAATACTTTCTTCAACAACTCTTGTATCTATCAGTTAAATTCTACATTCTCTATTGTGTCATTCTATGTGATGCCTTGTTTGGAAAACTTTCTCTTGGTATTAGATCTATGTGATGAATGATGCTATGGACTAGTGATAAACCACATGGTACATTCTCAGATATGATGTCTTCATACTATGTCAATAGTTCTACTACTTCATTCTTTGCAGTAGAATTCTCTACCTTTGATTTTCCACTCTTCTTTGGAATCAATGCAAAAAACATGTTCTCATGCCTCAATCCATTCAAAAACTTCCTTCTATCTACCAAACATAGTTTGGCAGTGCTACAAAATTCACTTTTTCCCTCTTCCTCCAAAGGTATCAACATAATTCTCTTTTCATTTGAAGCCATAGTATAGGTATTACTTCTTCCATCATGAATTGCTTTCCTATCATATTTCCATGGTTACAATCTCTTAAAATTCAACTTAGTTACAATCTCTTTTGAAACTAGGTTATTAGTGCTACCACTATCAATGATAACTTTACATACCATTCCTCTGGATTTACATCTTGTTTTGAACAAAATATTCCTCTATGGTGGTTCCTCAATCACTTATTCATGCATTAAATCTCTCCTCATCACCATTGATTCACCTTTATTTTGCTTCCCAACTAAGTTAGGGGATCCAACTAGTTCTTTATCCACATAGGTTGTTCTTCCAGTATGCTTAGTTTTCTTACCGGTACTCCCTTGATGACATTAAAATGATTCCTATCCTTTACCTCCACACTTGAAATAGGTTCCTTCAAATAGTATCTTCTCAGATCTTCTTCCATCCCTCCTATATCCATCATTGCAGTATGAATTATGACCTTTTTCATTGTGATAGAAGTTTTTGTCTTCTCTTCCTTTGTGGCATGAATTACAGTCCTTTTCTTCACCGTGGTAGGGTTTTCCATCCTTGTTTTGGTTTGCATAAGGTCTTCTATCTCTGGATTGTGTTCCGTTCCTCTAGAATATTCCTCTTGTACTTCTTTGCCTTCGAATTTCTTGTTCAACTTTTCCTCCACCTTTAGTGGAAATTGGTATGCTTATTCAACTGATGTCATCTTCACCAGGCTTAGTTCTTCTTGAATGTTTTCTCTCAATCCATTGATGTACCTCACCACCTTTTATTTTATTGCTTCACTATGTATAGTCCTAATGATCATCTTGTAAAATTCTTCAGTATACTCCTTCACAGATCTCTCCTTTTGCCTCAAGTTTTGCAATCTTTTCAACAATTTAAGCTCATTATCAACAGGTATAAATTGATTCTTCAACTTTTTCACCATCCTATCCCACTTTATGATCTTCTCCTTTCCCCTCCTATTTATATCCAATTGAACTTCTTTCCACTTGATAGCAACATGTCCTTTCAATTTGGTTTTTACAAATCTCACTCTTTTTGGATCTTCAATTTCTTCATATTCAAAGTATTCTTCTGTATCATTGATCCAATCATTCAATTCTTCAGTTGTTTAAATTTCCTGCATAATTTTCTATTCTAGGTCACTTACCAATCTTGGAAATAACTTTCAACATCTTCACTTGATTTGATTCTTCTTCTTCTTCGTTTAGGGATTCTTCATTTTGATTCAGAGCATGATCTAACTCATCATCACTTTCATCCTCATGTCTAGGGTCTAGGCTTCACCTTCTATCTTTTTCTATAACATCTGATAGAACTCACATTGCTTGAATAATTTCTAACATCTCATCCATTCTTCTAGTGACATTTTCCATAGTAGACACTCTCCTTGGTGGCATATGTTTCCTTGGATCCAATGCAACTACCTCAATTCGATGATCTGGCTACAAGGGTTTCAATTGCCTCATAGTCAACGATTGGTTGAACACATATAGTCTACCTCAAGTTGGTGATCTATTCACCATAAGGAATGCCTTCAAGACTCAAAAAATATCTCTGATACCACTTGGTGTAGTCACAGATGGAGGGTCCAGAAAGAATTGTCCAACTATGTAGCTTAGAGTCAACACAACAGAAAATAACTCAAGGTATTGATCAAAAAACATGAACTTTCATTAATTCAATAATTGGAAGTCTTACATGCATCATATGTGAAATAACTAGGGTACACAGGCCTATCGCAAGGGATTGCAACATTACAACTGGCTTAGGGCCTTCTTATAGTCTACAACCTAGAAGGCTAGATTGAATTGAAAATTATCCCTAATGATCTACTTGATTAAATAATCCCTGAATGCTTTAAAAGGATTACAAATGATCTTAAATATGAATCTCCAGCTCTGATAATGATTTGCATCGGCCTCAAGGGTTTACAAATCCCAATGAATGATCAAGCGTGTGGGTCAGCCTTAAAACATGAAATATAATCCTTCATGAAATGAAACGTATTGTGGATCTACAGGAAAGATCCCTCTGGACCCAAAATGCTTGTATGATGCTCCATTAAGCTCTGCATGCTCAAGAATAGGTTCACACAATGAATTTTGGACTAGGCTGACCTCAAATTCTTTGACTAAGAATGACATTGAAATTATAAGAGTGATAAATTTTTACAAACAAATGCAAATATCTAGAAATATGGATATGATGTAGATGACCTCATGTAGATGCTATATCCTACTCCATGAGTGGAGAAATGATAATGCAGTGAAATGCAAAATGAAATGTTGAAACTTATACATACTGAAATGTAAGAAAATAATTTTTTTTGGTTGATATAGGATTGCTTTACAACTAGGGATGCTCCTGCATCATTGAAGGAGAAATTTAATATTATTCATAATTTTTATAAAGGAGATTTTCTGAAGTGGAAAATCCAACATTATTCGGGTGAATTGCATGCTCAATGTTCCTTCTTTGATGAAGTTATTTTTTGTATTTTTATAGGGAATGAAATGTGGTTGAATCTAGGGTATTAGAGAAAGTCAAGATTGGCTTTTGTTTTTTCAAAAATTGACATATAGGGCCAAATCTACAAAGGTTTCAAGTAGAGTAGAGGTTGCCAAAACTAGGAGGTAGCTAAATTTTTGGAGCACTTTGGACAAAATTTGACCCTGACATCACATCTAGAAGGCCCAAAAACCTAAACGTTGCCTATAAAATTATTAAAATTGGACACTTGTCCTAGGGCCATGAGAGAATTTTTTTGTTCATCACCATTTCCATACACTCATATGGATCCATACAAATTTGTGCCTGATTGTATTGAATGACATCAATATTAGAATCTACATTTGGATGATCATAGAGAATATTCTAGGCATCTTTTGTGGCATATTCTAGGGCATATTAAAATTC